>OMLI01086830.1:0-10404 GCA_900302605.1 Rondeletia loricata
AGGTGAGTACAGGAGGGGATGGGGTGGGATGGGAGTGTGGGTTAATATAGGGAGGAGAGATGCTAGAAAGATTCATCTATTAGGAAAGGAGGAAAGAAGTGGGATGTTCAGTATGATCTTTTAAATCACGTCACCTTTTCATTTATTTTCATATAAATAAATGTCTGTTTTGCTACTTTCTCCACCAACTTCTGCACAGGAAGTGATGTGTTTTATGTTTCCAGCAGCAGCAACCGGGTAGTTAGCATGAGCAGCAATAGCCACCATGGCTGAACAGACATGAACATTTTCCAAGTTATATCACCCTATGAGCAAAATGTGACTTACGGCACAGTATCATGTCAAGGCTGAAGTTCATATTCCCGTCCTCCCTGGCAGAGTATGTTTGAGGTGCTGACGTCGGAGGCGTCCTACCTTCGATCCCTGCGCGTTCTGACCGAACACTTCCTGGAGAGCCGGGAGCTGGAGGAGACGCTGATCATCAGGGACAGGAAAACCCTCTTCTCCAACATCCTGAGGGTCCGCGAGGTCAGCGAAAGGTGAGAAGCGGCGGAGGGAGGGATGAAGGGATGGATGGGGGAGGAAAGAGCTGGAAGGAAGAAAAAGGATATAAGGGGATAGTTTATGACTTAACTTGCCGTGGGGTCACTTGATGAGAGACAGACAGACAGAGAAAGACAAGATACAAGGAGATAAATGGGGGGGACAGAATAGGAAAGGAGGTAACACATCGGTTTCGACACCGTTTCATTACACACCGTTTTATAGGGGTTTTTAATGTTGACTAAAACCTTTGCCGTCTGACCCCGCAGGTTCTTGAAGGACCTGGAGGACCGCATGGATGAGAGCCTGGTCTTATCTGACATCTGTGACATTATCCACTACCACGCCCAGCACAACTTCCCCGCCTACATCGACTACGTCCGCAACCAGATCTACCAGGAGAAGACCTACACCACACTCATGTAAGGAACAACACTCCGTCTTCTCTATCTGGCTCAGTTCATACTTTCTTGGATTGTAGTGTAGCCAGCTGGTTGGGTCTTTACCGTGTTTTCTTCATTCATTTATTCTATCGCATTTGCCACAAGGTCTCATTTTCATTTATTTTCAATTTTCCCAGTTTTGTTTGACTTAACAGATTTTCAAAGCCGAATATTTTCCAGCACTGAGTCACAGCCAGGGAATGTGGAGAAACCTGCACGTGCTGTTCTCATCCACAACATTTTGAAATACGGCTGAAAAACAAATCAGTATGGCAGGAGTTGAGAGTGACATGAGGAAGGGCGGATCTTTTACTCTGCAGGAGAGATGGGAAAAAAAAATTCTGTAAATCAAGTCCCCAGACGTTGTGTTTTAGAGTTTTATCCTCTGAAACACCCTTTCTCCCTCCTCTTTATTCCACAACCACAGGAACATCACATTTGTGTGTGTGTGTGTGTGTGTGTGTGTTTCCACAGGAAGAACAGTGTGCAGTTTGCTACAGTCATCACTCGTCTCCAAGAGTCGCCTCAGTGCCAGCGGCTGCCCTTCATGTCCTTCCTGCTGCTGCCCTTCCAGCGAATCACGCGCATCAAGATGCTCATTGAGGTGAGCGGCATCATGGGAACCGTAGTCAATTGCTACCATAGAAATGTTGCTGCCTTAAACGGTAACAGTGAAGAATGGCCTGTGGTATGAAGAAGACAACAGGCTGGTTTGTCTTCTCCTATGAGACAAAAGCAGGGAAGGTCAACAATAATTCAATGTTTTTCCCAAGTGAGTAACAAAATGCCACAGCACAGTTGCTATACCCCAACAGTAGACTCTTGCATAACTGACCCCTCCTTCTCCTTTCCTCCTGGATGCTATTGAAAGGCAGAAGTCTGAGTTCATCACGGTGTGCTGTTTTGTGGAATGTCCTCATTCCAGCATAATCTTCCCCACTCACACTAGTCACTACCTCTTGACCTATAAACAAACACACGAGTTAATCTCGCCTCGACCTTGTGACCTCGTTTGCTTTTGGTCGGAAAAATGTATCACGATGCCGTTTGTTGGGTGCAGAAATAGAAAGTCGTTGTTTGTCGTTTCAGAACATCCTGAAAAGAACAAAGGAGAGGACAAAAGAAGAGCAGACCGCCTCCAAGGCCTTGGAGTCGGTGTCTAAGGTAATCGCCCCTCACCCTTCATCCTTCATCCTTCCCCCTTCGTTCCGCCAACAAATCCAGATCATTTTAGTCTATAGCGCTCCGCATGTCTCCGGCAAAGCGACGTCACCGGCCTCGTCCATTGTGCGAGTGGATGATTTCCTATTGAGTGAGCTCCAGAGTGAGACAGTGAGTCGTAGGTGTCACTGGGTACAATGGCAGTGTGAGATCGAGAGATTTTTGCTGCGAGTGTCATTTAAACAGGGAGAGGTCTTTGTCAAAGGAATGAACCTGATACTGCTGTTGAGAGACAGGCAGTTTTCATGTAACATGAGAGGCGAGGTGGATGGGGGTTTTTTTTATGTGTGAAAATAAAAGAATCTCTTGACTGCTGCAAAGTGTTTGTTTCATTTTTCTTTCTCTCTGTCTCTCTTTCACGCTCTCACACTCACCAACACACACAGATCATTGAGGAGTGTAACACGCAGGTGGGGAAGATGAAGCAGGTGGAGGAGTTGATCCACCTCTCTAAAACACTGGAGTTTGACAAGCTCAAGGTGAGCGCTCACACTCACACACACACACACAACAAACGCAATGCTATAAGACACTACAGAGAACTGATGACATCCCTCTATGCACATGCAGGAATATGATTCCTTTCAGCGTTTTGCAGGATTTCAGTTTTTTTTGACACAGAACGCTCATTCATTTCTAATGAGAGATTAACGTTCCTGCCTTTTCCCTGCTTTTTTGTGTTCGGATCACATCCCTGCATATAATAATCATCATAATAATAAATTTTATTTGTATAGCGCTTTTCAAGATATTCAAAGACACTTTACATGAAATAGTATGAGCATAAATAAAAACAGTGTACAAATGCATAGCAAGTAAAACACTATGCTAAAACCAACTATGTAAAACTATATAAAAACTAACAAAAACAAGGGATAGGTCAATAAAGCAAAGCACACAAAAATCACATGGCACAAAAAGAAGCAGTAGTGGTTAGTAACAAAGTAGTAGTCAATAAAACAGAAGGGGAACAGACAGAAACATGGGGCATATGACACTTCTCTTTCTCTCTCCATTCAATCCAACCGCTACTTCCTCTTTATTTAAATTTGATGATCTTTTATGCCTTCTTTGGTGATCTTTGCTTTCCCTTCTCATTTAATTATCCTTCTCTCTCCCCCGTCCTCACCAGGCCATCCCCATCATCTCCCAGACGCGATATCTGGAGAAGAAGGGAGAACTGCAGGAAATGTCCAAAGGAGGAACTCTCTTCAACATGAGGGCCAAGTTCATCCCCGTCTACCTCTTCCTCTTCAACGATCTGCTCATCATTGCTGCCAAGAAGGGGTCAGTCAAAAGTGATTGGTATTTGTGTCTGAACACTGATTAACAACTAAAAGTTATGTGAAGTTGAAGTGAAGTTGTGTACTAGCCTCTGGACAGCTGCTCTTTCAGAGTTAAATGGTTGTGTACTTTATACTCTGAAACCTTCTAGACAGTGATAAGATCAAAAGTTGAGCTGGCAGGGTGGGAAGGGCCTGTGGTCTGTGGAGCCAATCATGGAAGCTGTGCAGAGCACGACTCTCCAACTGTCTCTTCTGATGGACTGTTGTGTTGCCACTGACCACATCCCCAATTAAAGTGTGTCATACAGTAAAACTTCCTTGATTGCTACTTGAAATGTCGTAGGAAGTCGTGTAGAGTACTGTAGAGTTGAGAAGAAAAGCAGAGTAGATCTGTAATATCCCAGTGGGGCAACACAGACAGCAGATACAAAAAATACAAAGCAATAACATACAGTATACATATGATAGAAAATACAAATAATGTCATAAATAGCACAACACTGTGCAACAGGGTCCTGCACAATCTAATGTGATTTCTTCAAAATGAAGTTGGAATTGGTTTCACACCTCCCCAAATTTGTGTCCATACATAGAAAATGCATGCATCTGTTTTTGAGGGAGCCACCCAGATATCTATCCTGTTTTTTCTTCCACACTACTATATGATAACCCTGCCATTACTCTAAAATGGGAAGTACGGATAACAAAGCGCCGTTGCTATTTTTTACATGACACTGGTACAAACGACTTAATCAGCACAACAATTTGTCAAGTGAAGGGGGAGATTTACATTAACCTTTACCTGAATATATATATTTTTTAAACGTGCCCTCCTTTTTCTTGAACAGTGCGGAGCGTTTTGTGGTGCTAGACCACGCCCATCGCTCTCTGGTGCAGGTGGAGCCGGTAGAGGAGGGTGGGAGCGGCCCCAGCCCCTACGAACACTGCTTCAACCTCACCCTGCTGGAAAACCACCAGGGACGCATGATGGAGAGGCTGCTCAAAGCCCCCTCCCAGTGAGTAGGCCTGTGTGTGTGTGTGTGTGTGTGTGTGTGTGTGTGCACATGCATGCTGTGTGCATCTGCATTTATGTGTTTGAGTGTGTGCACCAACATACGTATTTGTACATTTACATAAAAATACTAAAAACCTAGTCCCATAAATACTTTATCGGGACCAGTAGGAATACTTACTGGACTGGTCACATGTCTCTTTAAACCCTGTAAACCTACATGTACAATACAATACAAACTTTATTTGTATAGCACTTTTCAAAACAAATGTTAGAAAGCAGAAAAGTCATCAAGTGCAAAGTGAATAAATAAAATCAAGGTAGATACAAGTTTGAGGTTATAAAAAGGCCGGTTCATGGGTGCTAGAAAGCAAAACAGAATATGAGATAAATCAATAAAATGAAGGAGGCCATTATAAAATTGGCAGTTGTAAAAAAGTATGTAGGTATGATTTGAGAGACACTCTTATTCCAAGACCTTTTATACTCTTTACATTTGTACGTCACTAAATACAGCCAAGGGAGATGCAAAATGAGCATTTGCAATGTAGCGTTGCAACATCAGACACTTACGTAATGAATCCAAGGCCCAATTACTTTGGTTCTTTAGCTACCTGTCTCTGTCAACAGGTCAGACATGCACAGGTGGATGGCAGCCTTCCCCAACCCCACCAACCCAGACAGAGATGAAGAGGAGGTGATTTATGAGGACTGGGGTGAGGACACACACACACACCACGGACACACACACACACAGAGTGATGCAATCATTTTTGTCTTCCACAGGCACAAATTACACTAAATGGTTGTGAGTTTCTTATTGTGTGTGTGTGTGTGTGTCAGACTGTCCCCAGGTGCAGTGTGTGGAGCAATACATGGCCCAGCAGGCAGACGAGCTCACCCTGGAGCCCACTGAGATCATCAACGTCATACGCAAAACCAACGAGGGTAAGAACATAGAAGGAAGCCAAGGTCTCAGGGTTGATTATTGTTTATTCGTAGGACTACCATTAGCTGACGCCAAGGAGAAAAGCTGCTCTCCAGCTGTAAAATGAAATGTAAAGTGATATTATATATAGTTAGGAATGTAAAATATTTTCTCTTTACAGGACTCGACTCTCTGCAGCTGGAACTGCACGATAGTGATACCAATCTCTATTCATATCAAATTATCACTGACGTTATCAGTGTGTGCAGATCTAGACATTCTGATTGTGAGTTTAAAGTGTAGCAGACAGGTTTCCTATTAATAAAGTAGAATGTACTGAAATTACTTTGTGGTAATATTTAACATACCCCCCTCCTACTCTGCTTGTTCGTACACCCTGATCCTTACAACTGCTTGCCTCAATCCTCAACCCTCCACCTTAGCAGTTTATTGATTTGTGGCAATTGTTTTGCATGAACGATACAGAAACCTCCAATCTTCCCCTTTGTTTGTCCTCCTCCTTTCTCCTTCTCCCTCTCATTTACATTTTTCCCAGGCTGGTACGAGGGGATCCGCCTGTCCGACGGTCAGAAGGGCTGGTTCCCTGTAGGAAATGTTCTAGAGATCACCAACGAGCACGTGAGGCGACGCAACCTTCGAGAGCGCTACCGAGTCATGCAGGCCGCAAGCATTGTCGCCAACAGCAAGGGCCGCACCATTCCTTAGAATCACTGGACCAAGGACGTTTACAAAATGCTGCCAGACCATTTGATGTTTAAATGGACGAGGGCGAAGGAACAGATTCCCCATCAAGACAAACTCTTCAGAAGTGAAAGTGCATTTCTGAGCAACTTTGTACAAAGATCATTCAGGGAGGTTTGGGGTCAATTGCCAATTTCTAGGAACCAGGAAATTAAAGATGAGAAGGAAGACATTACTGAACGTTACCTGGAATTCAACTGACCAATAGTCACCCTATTTATGCTACTGGAATACGTGTGCGCGCTTGTCTCATCCGTAAGTACTTGGGAACTTCAGGTGGATCATTTACTACTTATACTGAAAGAAACTGTGTATGTGCATGTATGCATTCATTGAGAAAGAGAGAGAGAGCAGCATGGGTTAGCATGACTGCTGTAGAATAAATCTCTTTGAGTTTGCTGTCCTGCATTAACACGTCTCCCCCGGCACGGCTATTGAACTGCCAATTTAAAATGCCAGTCATTCTAGCCATTGCCCGACCAGACTGGACAATTACCAGAACTGCTGCAAAGAAAGTCAGTTGTTCCATTATACACCTGACTTAAAACATACTTCTCATACCACCGTCTCCACACGCATGCATACTAGTTAATCATGTCATTCCTGCCATACCTGGCAACCTGTCGTCTGTGTCAACAAGGTGGACCAGAAAACTGCATATGACGCATACACACTTCATGATAAAAGAACCTAGTTAAAAAACAGGTAAGACTTGATTGAAAGATTCAACAGAGTTGAAATTTTTAAAAGAATCTTCTCACCTATCCTATAAGAAATAAAATCAGGAAGTGCCTTTGAATCAGTTTCACAAGATCTATTGTTTACAAGTCACTCAGATCACACAGTACAGGTTGGTTCAATATGTGACAGAACCATACGGCTTCCATCATGATCAAATCTAGCACAAGAATCTTGAAGATGCATATAAACGCTGGCTTAGGTAATACTGCCTGTTTGTTGTAGTATCCAAGCTCTCGTTTTACAATATTTTTCTAGTTGTGCTGTTGACTAGTTTGTCAGCCAGTGTCTCTAGTCATTGTGGTATAATAGCGCCCCCTGTAGCTTGCTGTCAATAGGAAGACTGGGAATCTTTGTGGATGCACTGTAAATGTATGCTGTAAATATTATTGGGGGAGGGGGGGATACGCTCCTTCTAAACAGTAGTAGTGCTCTTAATAAAAACATGTCTTTTTCACTGGGAGGTTGTTTCTACGCAACAGAGGCTCAACTGTCTACCACTTTTATTGAATACCGATAGTAAGAAAATTACAAGGCATGTGCAATACTCAAAGTTGGATGTGCAAAAATATTCACAGCAATTTTGTGTTCTTAAGTGGGAAATAAAAATATATAATCCCAGAAAAATCATGCAGTTTGAGGTATATTTAGCTCAGAAACTCATTCAAATTGAATAAGTACAAACATTTTCAGAACAAGCAGTGCAAAAACAAGGCACACAGCACACAAAACCCAACTAGTTTGTAAAATGAGGTAGGTGCTATAAAAAAGAAACAGGCCCTAAGGTTTTAAGACCAATCAGTGCAGAGTGTCTGGGGTTCCCGTGTCCCCGAGGCTCAGCAGTGCGTACACAGCGGTCCCCTCAGCCTCTGAGAGCGTCCCTTCCCTCACTCCCAACAAATCTCCAAAGACACTCGGCCCGCTCTCCACCTCCGAGTCTGAAGACAGTGAAGATGGCGGCGACAAAGACGGTAGAGATGCCAGACGCTCCTCACGGGACAGCGGATGAACATCACCAGCATTCATGCCCTCCGCAGACCTCGAATCCGCCCATGACTGCTCTCCATTCTCCCAGCCACAACAAAAACTGGTGTAGCCCATGTTTTTCTGCGTAGAATCAAAGCCAACACCACTTATCAATGCGGGCAAAGTCTCAGATGCTGGTTGGGTTCCAGCGCTTACTGAAGAACCCTCTTGATGCGGGTACAGCAGATGATCAGGAAGCATTACTGCTGGTCCGTGCTGGTTCTGGCTCCAGAGCCGATCTTCCTCCAACAGGCTTGCGCGAGTCAAGAGGGTGTTCGCTGCCTCAAGCACCATATCTGACCGAAGTCTTCCCTGATGCAACTGACTCCCCAAAATGGCCGCCCACAGACACCGCCCATCACAATGGAAGAACTCGTCCATTTCCTCAGTTGAAGCGGGGTCCATGGGTGCAGGGTGACTGGGGGACGGGCTGGTGTCCATGTCCATGTCATCCACCAGTGACTCGACACCACTGGAAGGGTCCTTCTGGGGAGCAATAAAGGCCCCGTCGCCATGTCTTTGTATCGGCTCTTGGTGGTGCAGTTTCAGGAGGTTAGTGACAGCCTGGTCTTCCTCCTGGGTAAGCTGGAGGATGACCCGGCTGGGAGGGATGGGCGGGAGGACGGATTGCATTCTCCAGGTGGAGCTGCCCAGATCCCTGGTGGGGTGTGGCCCAGATCTGAACGGGTCCGGTCGGTTTGGTGGGGCAGGGCAGGCGGACATAACTGGTGGCGGGGTGTTGAGGTGGAAGCACTCAAAAACCTGATGAGCGAAGAGGGGAGAAATGAGGGGTGGTAAGAGGAGGTTTAAAAATAGTATTCATGGCAAAATGGAGCAGAAAAACACTGGACTATGTAGTCATGCACTGGGGCTTAACTTTGCACGTTGGTGGTTCCAAATGACAGCGAGGTAACTGAAAAATTTGACCTTCCAATACCCAGAAATCATGTAATGTGAAATCAGTAAACTGCACACAGCAAGCCCATGTTTACCAACCCGGCCAGTCTGTGAGGCAAAAGATCTAACGTTGGCGAGTCCAGCTTTCTCTGGACAGAGCGCTCGCTCACTGCAGTTTAGGAGACAGTTTGGATTTCACGCTTATTTTCAATTCGTCACTTCTAGTGGGCGAAGTGGAGAAGTGTTCATACCCGACACCAGAATTTCATTTGGGCAAATAGGGCGAATCTACAGGGTTTCAATTAGTGTGTAATGTAGATTCAATTTTCCTGCCGCCTCCCTACTTCCTGCTTTTTTTGTGCTGTCCTGATGACTTCCTTGATTTGTGATACTATCACAAAATACAATCGTCAGTGGTTTCCCATCATGCTTTCCCTAAATTGAACAGGGGGGGGGTCATGTAACAGCGGAGCCTATGCCCCGACTCTCACCCCCATTCAGAGACAAAAACACAGTCTCTCCTGCTTGGCCCTTGGTCTCAATTTCCTGCCAATCCCCTAGTCAGGGTCTTAGCTCTGTCTGACAGAACAGAGCCAATCTTATGAAATGACCCAGTCTGTCTGAGCCCCTCCATAAGCTCTACCCCCACTCCCCCCGAGGCCAGGCTGCCACCAGGAAACAGTGTGGGAACCACCTCATCACCCCCAACCTGCGCTCACTACATTCTCCTAATCTGTGGTAATCTGGATAAATTTTTGTACAGAGGCATTATGTCTCACATGACTTGAAATGATACTGAGGCAAACATGGGCTGTACCCTTTCTCTTTCACTGTGCAGAGGAGGCTACATTTTGCCACATTTCAGATTTAATTTGAATACTGCGTGTTGTGTCTAACCGCTCAATAAGTGGCTTTGTCACAGATAGTGTTTAAGGCAGGGCTGTAGTACTTCAGTCCGGTCTCGAGTCTGGTCTTGAGAATGATTTTGATGTCTCGGTAAAGTGGAGGAATAGCCTCCTAGGGGGGTTGCTGGTCTCATAGGCCTCGAGCAGGGACTCCGGTCAGAGAGTGAGGGCACGGAGAGTTCTTCCAGTTGGTTATGCGTTCAATGATTTAGCATGAAGTTGGACATTGGTTTGTAGGTTAGTGTGGTTTCTTAAAACAGCCTTGTCGACTGTTCTCTGTGACATCCGTCCGGCATGTAGCTCCTGTAGCTTGAGTTGCTTTTCAGCGGAGATGATGTCTTCTGCAATGTTGCCAGTGTCAATTTTCCTCCTCAAGACCTGAGCTGTCCAATGTCCGTGAGTGACTGACTGACTGACTGCCTGACTGAGTGACTGACGAAGCTACACCATTGGTCGGCCAGTCTGATGATGTCATCACATTATGACATCACCACATTATCACATCATGACATCACCACATTATAACATCACCACACTATGACATCATCACATCATGACACCATCACATCAGAGTGACATCAGAGTGCCCTAGTGACGTATTTTCAGAATCGGTAACGTTACTAAATAACAATTCCATTTAGGA
>OMLI01086831.1:0-13827 GCA_900302605.1 Rondeletia loricata
GTTAGCATCCGGTGGAATGTAAACAGCTGTGACTATAACATCGTCAAGCTCAATGAATTTGTTCGCGGAGATCTGTAGATTCAATTCGTCCATTTTGTTGGTGATCTGGCGTTGTCGCTGGCTGTGTAGCGGCGGTGTGTGTGGTTGTCTCCTTAGCCTAGCAAGTAGGCCGGACCGGCATCCACGCTGTCTCCTCCGCCTCCGACGGCTGCCGGAGCAGATAACAACCCACGGAGAAATTCACTCGTAACGGCCGGATGACGCTGTAATCCTATGATCAGAAGATATTGGCGGCTGTGGGTGGGATTCGCATGACTAAACTTAACATAGGCGAACAGATATATAAACAAAAACACACAAAGAGCGTGTGTCGCTGCGTCTGAATTCGCTCTTCAGGATAAAAGTCCCTCAGCAACAGGCTTTACGACATTACAACTAGCAAACTCTAGAGGCCGCTATAAACTACATATAGTAGCTTTAACCAGGTAGACCCATTGAGATCGGGTGATCTCTTTTGCAAGGGAGACCTGGCCAATATGGCAGCAGCTGATACTTGTGAACCTGATGTTATACCTTGGCATTGTATTTTCTAGTTCTGGTGAAAGAGAGGTTGCCTCATAATTTTTGATGACTTGATGAATTAGGCCTAGTCAATTAATGGAGCCAGAGCTGTGAAACAGCACAGTATAATCACTATTTAATCAAGACATACAAATGGGAAGCTAGAATGAAAGCCTGCATTATTTGCACATATTACATTAGTAATGCTATGTGGTTCCACGTTAGCTTTTGTTTTTCCAATGGATTTTCCATGGTGAGATCCATTGCTTCAGGCAATGTAGACTAATGTTATATTAATAGTTTGGAAAGCGAGCAGGCCCAGCCAGGAGTCACTGTTCACTCCATCAGTGGATCTCAACCTCTTTGGCTCGTGACCCTCTAAAATGAAGCGATGCCTACCCGCGACCCCCCGTCACAAACGTGCATATGCAGAGTGGTGAACGGTTCAACCAAAGATAGATTTTCTCTTTTCAGGTTGTTTCATTTGATTAATTATCAGAGGAGGCCTAGAGGCTGAAACTATTCAGTAGGCCTATTTCACAAGAAAAAAATCTAACATTAGAGAACAATCAGAAAAACTAGACATGATAATACATTTGCATTGTAGAAATGTTTTTTCCCCCATCCCATAAATCATCTCATGAGAACCACTGCACTAGATTATTCTCAAGACTATCCAAAAGAAAAACCTTCTTTAATATCAAAAAGTTACATATACATTTGACTATACAATTTACATTTCATCATAACTTATACAATTACACTATAATTCATATAAAGATATATATAAATTCTATTAGAATTACAATAGTTTTTTTAAGATTATTTATGATCATAAAGAAACTATGATCATTTATAACACTATTACTACTACTAATACTACTGCTTCATCACTACTACTAGTACTACTACTACTACTACTACTACTGCTTCATCACTACTACTAGTACTACTACTACTACTGCTAATAATAACAATAATATTAGACTTTTAACAAAGTCACTGAGTACTGTGAACAAAAGACACGTATCAACCAACATAGATCTTAATAAAGGGCATGGCAAACTCAGCAGAAGAGAAATAGAAGACTTTGTAATGGTAATATTATTGTACCAATACAAATATACATTAAAAATAATTATGCTCTAGGCTTGGAAATCCACTCAATATATCAGCAACTGCTAAGTACACTATCAAATTGAAGCCAAACGGACAACTGATAGAGCTGTTAAGCCCACTCAGCAAAATTCAGAAACCATATTGAACTCCCAACAAACTCAATCAATAATCCCACCATAATATAATAAGAACAATAACACGTTATCAGTTAAATGCACATTTTTTTAAAAACTGACTATTCAGCTGAGCCTTCAAAGAGGATACAGTTTCCTAATCACATTTCCTCAGATGAGGAAATTGTATTATGAGTTCGTGTATTAATTTTAGATGGAATAAAAGCATAAATATCTCTCTCCAGGTCAGAGGATAGACATTTTAGAGATATTTCTCAACTTTTGGACACAAGACTGAACAACTCTTTGGACTTGAGTTTCAATAATTCACATAGCAATGGAAATAAATAGTGTATTAGAGTTATATGACAAAGTGAGAGGATATAAGGAGAGAACAAAATAGGACACAGGAACCTTGAGGTACTCCAAAGCTAAATTGTGTTGAGCAGGATATAAAAGTACCTTTGGCAACAGAAAACTGTCTGAGTGGTAACACAGATCCAATTAAAAGCGGTGTCTGTAAATCCCATCAAATCTCTAATATGATGCTGTCAAAGGCACTAAGGTCAAGTAGAAGTAGAACACAATATTGACCAGCATCCTCTGCTAGAAGATCATTTATAATTGTAAGTAAACAGTCTCTTCACTATGTTTAGTGCAGAACCAGGGCAGATACGAAGTAATTGCTTTAGATAATGCAGGCGGCGCATGGTTATTTACAGATCTGATGGTGGCGAAGCAGAGAGGAGAGGATTGTGCCATTTGGAATTGTGTGCCTTCTCTATGACTAGTATGAAATTCAATTAAATCTATATGCAGTAACTAATCCGTGAAGAAGTAGGGAAGAATAAGCCTGTTCTGTGCTCAAGGCGTAAACTGGAGCTTCACTAATGCAAGTGGGGATGTCTCCAAAATGAGCAGGCAAAAAAAGGTTCCTGTTGATACTTGCAGTTTTTTGAAACCATAACTATGTAAATATTCCAGCGCAGTTTATGTTTCAAGAGAGAATTGAGGACACTTGAGAATTCAGAAACTAGAGAGGCAGCTTTTAATTATTTTATCAGCCCAATATATTCAATTTCCTCACAGCCAAAATGTCTGTTTCACCTAAATATAAATGTATACTACTTTTGGCTCCTTTTACATTTTAGAATTAAGCATTAGTGCTGAAATTACTATCCACTGTTATAATCCTGCGTTGTACTGCATGTTCAACCTTTTAAAGAGGCATTTGTTTGCATTGATGACTCACGCCACTGGAGTTCACCCACCTTGGATGTAGAGACCAACTCGACTGCAACTAAAGATAGTAGACAATTACTTTATTGATTATGAGAAAATATGTATTACTTATTATATTTTCAATTAGTGAAGAATAGTAAATAAGAGGTTAATATGCAGACAACAACTCTGGTCATGACAGAATGTAGTCCAGGTCCAGGTAACCTTACTACCATGGAACAGAATCAGAGATTACCAAACGACCTTGTTTTCCACAAGATCAAATTGTAAATTTCCTCGTTCTAAAAGACAAAACCAGGATTTGGCTGACAGAACAGGCGGCCTATAGAGGATACAAAGGACAGGTATTAGGATTATTTGTAAATAAAAAGCTGAAAATAAAAGGGACCTTCTACAAACAACCACATACCTATCCATAAAGCCCCTCGGGATGCCATTGTATGCATCTGTTTCCCTGAGATAAAGACCAGCTCACCACATCCCAGAAGCTCCAAAGTTGGCTTGTTATAATCTGGCAAGCCACGAGCACAGCAGTAGAATTTTTATTTTTTTAAAGGGCCATGGGAGAGTCTGTCTGTCCATCTGAGTTGTTGAAATATATTTCAATACCCTAATTACGCCATCTGTTTTTTATGTGAGTTATTTATTTGCTCATGCACTAATAATTAAAATAATGAGGAGTTACATCTGTAGAGTGAGAGACTGTGCCTGCTGACTTAGTGTGACTGCACAGTGATTCTTTACAAAGACAATTTAATTCAGAGAAATGTCCATAAATCCTACCCTGTCTTTTATAGATCAATGTGAATCTTTTCTTTCGCACATGGTGACCTTTACCTGAGGAGCGTATCAGCTATGCAGCAACTGTAAGAGAGAGGAAATGAGCTGGATCAAAGTGCAGAGATTTACCTCTCACTATGAAAGTGCTCACTCTATAACAACCTGAACTGGACAGACAAATGACTCATCATTTTTCTCATAATCTACCCAATTTAAACACATGAACTGTCCTTCTGTACAGGACCACTGAAGAAATAGGCTCTGAAAGGATTTTTATGATGCACAAGGAGCAGATGAAACAGCAGTCATATTAATGAAATTGATGGCTGGTAAAAAATATTTTACTGGGGGGGGAAAAGTTGATTTGACCATCATTTAGACCTTTTGTGACATAAACCCATGTAAATTATGATTTCAAGCGTTGATATTCATTACACCAGGGGATAGTGGGCCAGGTGTCCTGTCAAAATCCTCAAACAGACATAAATCATGAGCTTGGAATTATTAGGTTCTATCTGACTTTTTAACCCAACATTTGGGGTTAAATATTTAAAAAGAGAAAGTACATAACAGTTTAGCCAGCTGATGCTCAGTATCTCAGAACTGCACTCCACCCAGACAGAACCTTATAGTTCCAAGCTATATAAGCTAAAGCAAACCAGAACTGTATATATCTTATCTGGTCACCTGCCCTCCAAGTGTCATAAATATCTAATCTTACAATCTTCAGTCACTCATCCCCACCAGTAAGGACTG
Source organism: Rondeletia loricata (assembly GCA_900302605.1). Taxonomy (NCBI): domain Eukaryota; kingdom Metazoa; phylum Chordata; class Actinopteri; order Beryciformes; family Rondeletiidae; genus Rondeletia; species Rondeletia loricata. The sequence goes on from OMLI01086831.1 coordinate 4,572, forward strand.
ATTTAGCTCAGTCTAAACAATTATCAAATGAATTACTTTTTCATAAAAATTCGAGACATGAAAAAAACATACTTAGTTGAGACTGAAGCCTGTTTGAGGGTTTGCTGCATCATCAGTGCCCTGAAGCATTGTGGATCCTAATTCATGGTTTATGGAGGACTGGCTTGTGTTCATTAATAGGTGAGTAGAGTAAGCTTGAAAGAAAATAACTTTGTGGGAATCAGATGTTGAAATATTGAACATTTCTAGGCCAGTGAGTTGTCCCTGATCAGTATGAGGTTGCTATGCTTGGCAGAAGGTCCAGCATCTCCATGTGCTGATGTGTCTAAGGCTGCGTTCACATTACAGGTCAAAGTGGCCCAAATCCAATTTATATTATATATATATATATAGCACTTTTTAAAACAACTGTTACAAAGTGCTTTCCAAAACAATTAAGATAAATACATACAATAAGAGAGTACATAGAACAGAAAACAAGAATAGATTAAAAATGAAACCAGAAATGAGGATAAAGATAAAATAAAATAAAAATATAAGGAGACAGACAGGATTGCAAACAGGGATAAAAAAATTGGACATAAAAGAACATTATAAAAATGCTTTCCTGTACAAGTGAGAAGTGGTTTAAAAGATGCTACTGGTCGGGCTAGCCTGAGTTCCTCTGGCAGGGCGATCCTAAGCTCGGGAGCTCTGACAGCAAAGTCCTTGGAACAACCGGCTCTGACCTGAGGCTGTGCTCCGGCTCATAAGAGGTTAAAAGGTCTGATATATAGCTGGAGGCCAGACCTCGCTGTGCCTTAAAAGTTATCAGTAAAATCTTTAAATCAATTCTAAAATTAACGGGCAGCCAGTGAAGAGCTGCTGAAATGGGGCTGATATGATCCGGTCTTTTTGATCATGTGACACATCTGATTTTTTCAGAGCAGTGCGAACACCAAAAAACACATGGAATCTGATTTTTTTAATTCCGATTTTATCCGAAACATATCTGATACGGGGCAATGCAACCTGAGTCTGGCCGGTCAGATCAGAATTCCTGTGGTTTTTACCTCACACTCCACACACTCACTGTCGTTGACACTCTGGGTTGGCGCACTTCAGAAAAAGATGGAGGACAGCAACAACATGGAAGTCATCTTCATCAGCAGATGAAGTCTCATCCGACGTTTCAAACATGAATGAGGACAGGTAAGACAAAAAAATCAGATCTGAGCAAAAAATCTGAATTGAGCATTAAGGCCTAAGAGCCTGTAGGATGTTCATTAGGTCCTTGTTGAACTGCCATGTGTGAAATGCCTGTGGTAGCAACCTTTATACACCAGCTGATGCTCCTGCTGACACGTTTTCACTGCAGATTGGAAGACTGATTCTGCCATTTCACATTTCTCTACAGTTCAAATAGCTTGTGGAAGCGTTTGGCTGGCTAGTAGAAGATTCAGTTCCCTGGTTTCCTGATGATTGTGTAATTGTGTAATTACTTGCGCCAGCGAGTGGGGTGTTCAGTGCTGTCTGTATCTATCTATGTGGGTATGTTCACACCATAACTCAAAAACAAATAACCCTATGATGTTCATACTTGGTACATATATTCAGCCCAAGGTACCCTGGAGCTGATTAGATTTTGAGGTGAAAAGGTCGAAGGTCAAGGTCATGGGTGTCAAAAACACATTAGGCTATAACACGCAAGTTGGCACCTCGCCCAAGTGCAGTCTAGTTTTACATTATGTTGAGGATGTGACGTTACCATGACATCCTTAGGCCTTGCTAAGTGTATGCTAGCAGTAGCATTAGCTGGTAAATTGTCAAGGTGAGATATTATTGTGATGTGATTTTATATTATTTGTCAAGACGCTCATAGCTGGCAAGCATGTAACTAGCGCTAAGCTAGTTTTCACTTGTTTACATGTTTTCATTGCGCTTTCTATTCAGCGAAAGTGCATCTTGATTAAAGCTAGACTGATAGAATGACAGAGAAGAGAAAGAACACCCTGTAAAAGTTTGTAGTATCTATCTCTGACAAGATATTGGCATTTTGTCAAGCTTGGGGAATAGAACGGCCTACATTCCCTATTGGTGCTACAATTGCTTAATCTGTACTGCATTGGTCTTTCATAAATCATGCTCCCTATTAGAATAATGAATGGCTTTATCTGTTTGTGTGAGAACTGCTATATATCTGAAAGGAATCTATAGAAATTGATCTAATATGCATATTGTACTTAATTCCTATATGTTTAGATTCACATCACTAATGTAAGGAATGGTGAATGCCTTAATTTTGTGTTTAGCATTGCTCGGTGACACCTATTGATCTTACATGCTATTGGAGCTATACCTGACAGGTGTGGCCACACAGGTGTAGCCTATATATGCAAGTGTTTGTCATCTATTGCTAGAACATTCTGAGGAAGGCGCAATGCCAAAACTTGTTGGTGTTTTAAAAAAATATTCTCTCTTCCCTCTAAATAAAGGCTTTTATTACAAAAACTCACAGTTGTGCCTGGACTTGGATTCTTGTGCTTCCAACCATAGAAGTACAAATGTCCTTTGTCTTTTCACTTGCTCTAGCTTTTTCCCTACCCATGAGCAGCTGTACAGTTTTTTGAAATCCTGATGCAGTCCTTGTGCTACTTCTTGGCCTGGATCTTGGGGAATAGAAGTTCACAATTTGTCTGCAGAGCTGAAAAAAGCCTATTCTGACTTGATACAATAACATATGGGCAGAGACACTAAAGCCCTATTCCCACGGGACTAATATTATGATGGGACCTCGTGTAATTAATTACTTACCCTCTAACCTCTGCGTTTTGTGAAACACATTTGTACAGGATAATGAAATTTGTTGAAATCACCAGTGCACTTCCTGTCACTTCCTGATTTAGCAAAGCAAAACTTGACGTTTACACTGGAAATGCATTCAAAATCTTCCTCTATAGATTCCACCACTGCCTCCATTTTTCATGACAGGAGGAAGATAGAAATCGCACATCTAGAAGAAGAAGAACAACAACAAATACAAATCACGCAGCAAAAACAAATTAGGGCTGAAATGACAGAGTTTTGACTTAATAAATTACAGACATTGCAAGATTCAGACGGGATTAAAATGGTCGACGATCCCTGCAATTATTACAGCTCACTGGGCATCCTCAGGTAAAATTAGTCCTTTGCAAATAGGGCTTATGCCACTAAAAAGAGCTATGCACACGCACGCACACGCACACACACACACACACACACACACACACACACACACACACACACACACACACACACACCTCTTACCCCTGTACATGGGGATGACAGTAAACACAAACATGACCCATATAGAGCGTCACAAGATAAGTAGAGTCAATTTACACTTTAATGAGACTCCAGGCAGGGTTGGATTAATGCACAAGCTTACGGGCTGAAGCATCAAGGCCAAAGCTAGTAGAAGCCTAGCAGAAGTCATACTTAAAAAGCTGGAGAACACAACAAACTCCACTTGGCCTGATGGCCGATTTCAGCAAGTCCTACCTTTTGATGTGCTTATACCAATAATTGACACGCCAAAAAAAGAAAAAGGACCCAGACTGACTGACTTTTCCTTTCAGCAAAACACTTTGACAACTAATTTTGTGAGTTGGTTGTTTTAAATGGTGTCAAACAAGGATATTGTCTATTTTTGGTGGCGTATCTGTAAATATTTATTTGAGTGTCTCATGGACAAACTGACATGCTCGTTCATATCAAAGAAAATTAAGATTCCAGTGGATTGAAGCACATAGTGGAGTACAACTTCTGCAAGCAAGTGTTATGATTCAGTGTGATATGATTGTAATGTACCAATAAAATACACCTTTATTTTGTAAATTTACTAGCTTTTGTAGTTGGAACGGATGTGTACTGGACTATCTAATATCATCAGAAGCTAATATAGGGATAGACCCATTGCATAATAATCTAATTAAAGTGCTGGAAGTCAAGCCTGGCAGCCACAGTGAATTGGCGCTCTGTTTATATTTTCATTAGATTTTGAGCCATTAGGCGAGATGTGCTTTTGAATATTAGGGACACCATGCCTGCCAGCACTTATCCCCAAATCCTGAGCTCTCCCTTGGGCATTTTAATCAATGACTGAGCAACAAAATAGATAAATTAAAACTGCTGACCAGGACTAACAATAACTTCTCTTGCTTCTGTGCTTTTTTTCTGTGAATTATTGTTTACCATCTGCAATCCCAGACAAACACGGTGGAGCTACGAAACTACAACCCGACTCAGGGTGACAGCAACACAGAATGCAGCGAAGTCAACAAATCAAAGGGAGGAGGTTTGTGTTTTTATATCAACAACAAGCGGTGTTCAGATGTGTTCGCTGTATCGCAATTCTGCTCCCCTGGAATGGACTGCAGGTCTGCGGGCCGTTTTACATGCTAAGGGAATTAGCTTCGATCATTCTTGAATCAATCATTCTCCATCCTAGCCGAGCAAAAGGAGATGATATGGATTGCCTACTAGCGGGACAGATAATAGAAACCAGACATCCCAACTCTGCAGTCTTCATTCTGGGAGATGTAAACCACTGTAATCTGAGGAATGAATTTCACAGATACAAACAACTGGTCACCTGCCTAACATTGGTCAGGATCACTTCAACTCCACCCTTAAAGGTGCCTTTTGCTTATGGTGCGATCTCACCTTCCGTTTGTTTTCCGTGGTCCGAACCATCGTGGAAATGTTTTCTACTTTGAATTTGGCTCGTTTAGATTCACGCTGCCCATTACAAGTGAACCAATAACATGGACTCACAAGTAGCTCATTTATTGGACAGTTTTGGTAACCTGTCATCCTGCCAGGTCAGAGGCAGCAAGGAGCCAAAACAAATCTGATCCCAGTCCCTGTAACTTTAGCTAAGCATGATGGACATGTCTGCGCTCTTTGCTGTATTTTACCTTCTCTGGTTTTCATATTACATTCATTCCTCTGCCCATATATTGATCAAGCATTTCACCTCATCTTGACTCCAAGTTTGCCCTTGGTTGATTTTGTTATGCTTGGCTTTCCAAGCATGAGTAACAGATGTCAACATCTGTCTCCTCCTAGCCATAAACCCTTTTGGGGTGGTTTCCTGTAGTTGACTCAGACTACGTTCTCACTCCTAACGAACCGCACCACAGTTCTCGTTAGAGGACTGACACCTGCATTTTCAGGTTTCTTGGTTATTTGACTGAGTTCGAATGGCATTGTTTTCACAAGCCTGACAGGTCTCAGTACAGGACCAAGCCGGTCATCAGGACAGCTGCAGGATTCTGACAGAGCCTAAAAGAGAAGGAACAGGGTCTTCATTCTGCTCATAGTTTACACTTTCTTTTTATGCTAAAGATGGATTTATCAGAGCCATTAAATCTGACTCAATCTTGATCACAATCAGCAATCACACCATTGTCTTACTGGTGAAATTGATAGAATTCTTTGAAGCGTTCCAACATGAGTTATATAAGAAAAACAACTATTATGATCACATCTGTCACTGTGTGAGGCTGATTGCAGGAGGCGCTGGGTGAAATTTACAATCACACAAAGGTAGACAGAACTGTGTGTGTGTGTGTGTGTGTGTGTGTGTGTACTGAGGCTGCCAGGGGACGACTATTTCATTTACAGCTCTCCTTTGAGCTGCTTCATTTTCTGTTTTCATGTTTCTCTATCTCTCTTTGACTCACCCACACACATGCACACATGCGCACACACACACACACACACACACACACACACACACACACCTTCTGTGTTTTGTGTCTTAGGCATTATTGATGCTTCAGGCTCTGAGATGGGCCAGTAAGAAACTGTCATTGCCTGATGCAGTGGGTCTTACAGTATTTAGAGGCATGCAGAAATTGGAGCACTACATGTGCAACTCAAACATTCATGTGCGTCTTTTTTGCATGTCCTCCGCTGCTTAGAATTACCAATTGATTGAAGTTAGCGTATTCAAATAAGTTCAGTCAACATTTTTCAATTTGAAAACAATTATTTCATTGAATTGCTTCATAGAGCCAGTTATTATTATTATTTTTCATTTTATTTTTGTTTACAAAGATTTTGAGTCTGAACCTCGCAAGCAGGGAAGGAAGTAATTTGGCTTCAGACCATTTCTCATTTTGTTACATATTTGTGAAGGCTGATTCAAGCACATAATGCTGCTACAGTAAGTTGCTGCTGAATGCAGATGAATTAATTTGGAGAATAACTTTCAATAGCATAATTGCCTCTCATCTGAAAAAAAAGGCCCACAGACCAGTACAATTATGACTCAGGTACAAAAGTAATTATAATAATTTCCCTGCATACTACTTCAGCTCAACCACCTCTTATTATCCTGATGATGTATGATGCATATTCACAAGTCTTTCTGAATGCTTTCTTCAGTTGCTCTAATAACAGACTGGGGTGTATTTTCTGACTCTCTATACTCTGTTGCTTTCTTCCTGCTTGCTCTGAGCGGATTTGTTGTTTTCTGGCATTCTCTCTTAGTTTTCATTCTGTTGCTGTGGATCGTGTGATAGTGAGAAGTTCAGCTAAAGCTCTCTGAAGGCTATGCTGTCCATAGGTCATTTTGGATTAGGTGTGTTTTGCCACAGGTGCATTGTCCATCTTTGAATTTGTAATGCAAATCAGCTTGTGCGTCTCTTAGAGTTTCTGCAAGACCCAGACATGAACTCTCAGTATTTTCCCTTGCTGTGTTTGTGTCTTTTAGTCACATATAATCCTAACCTTACTGTTTAACAATGACTGCTCTCCAGAGTGAAAGGCACTGAAAAGGTGGTTTAAAAAGTAACAAGAAGTACAGTTCACATTGTTTAGTTATGGATCAAAAAAATTTACTGAACAAAGTGTATTATCCTAAACAAAATGTGTGTGCTTGTGTGCACAGTATGGTAGGAGTATTTGCAGGGGTTGACATACAGTGTGTTGGGAGTTTGGCTTGAAGAGGAAATTATTTTATTTTCTCTGATTATAAAGTATGATTGGTTTGAGGACTACACTCTGCATGTATTCTTGTGTGCTTCATGTATCCACATTTTAGCGTATTCCAGATGTGTAATCTGCTAGTCAAAGATGGGGAAAGTACAGTATTAATGTAACTCAAGACTTCCCGTGCATGATGACAATTTGTTTACATCTGTCTCAGCCCAAAGGTAATGACAAGCTGATGAGACACTTCACTTTTGGGTCTTTTTCTGAAGAGCTTCATCTATTTCCTCTCGATTCCAGGACAAATTGAGGGAAGTCAGCACCTTAGGTAGCATTTTATGGCGTAATTGACTTTTACCACCATTTGTCACTTGTGACTCTTGGGCACAGTGTGCAGAATACACATAATGGTGGCATGGTTTGCATTGTCAGTGTACAGTTCTTCCAACTTCCTGACAAAATCAATTATTTATCTTGATCAACGGTGTGCTTAATCATGATGTGGCAATTCATAGATAATAACTGATTTGTGTTGTGATTTGTTTGCCAAGAGTTAACTAAATTAGACCATTTCAGTGGGTAGTCAGTTAATTATCACGTGGTTCCTCCACAATGATCACTATTTAGAGTGCTGACATGAACTCATTCAACGGGAGGGAGTTAATCTTCACTCTAGGTTATTTCTGTATATTTTTCAGCTTTGCCAATCAGTAGTGAATCTCTCAACAGTACTATCAAATCTTCCATAGGGAACATTCTCTAGTGCTTTGTAGATGTTGTAATTATAGGAAGCATGCTACAGAATCAAGAGCACAGAACAGTCCAGTACAGTGAAACTGCAAGCTTTACTAACAGTATAAGTAGTAGTATAATATATTTCCCTGTATCTGTTGGAATTGCCAGTATTATAATTCATTGTATTATAATTAAAGAAATATGAATAATTAAATAATGAATACCTATCTCAGTCTATTTTTAGACAATTGCCATGATGTGTAGACTAGCAGCTGACAGTGTTACCAAGTTACATCACAGCACCGTTGTCACAACCTAAGTGGTTGCATTACTACGATCAATCTTTAGCTGTCTGGTTACATTGTCACAACGTTGTGGTGACAGGATTTGATTAGCTGGGGTTATATTGGTGTTTCCTTTATTTTTAAGTACGCTTTTAGCAACTGACAATGCAATAACTGCCGGAAAATTAAATAACTTTCCGAAATTTTGTAAAAATTTCCCTCTAAATGGGTACATCACATTATTACATTTACCGGCAATTATTACTTCAATAGCATTTTTAACTGATGATGTAATAATAGTGACAGACTGTATAACTACTGGAGTTCTTCTTATTCTTACGACTTTACATTAGTTAATGTTAGTATTACATCATCAGTTCAAAATATGTTCGAAGTAATAATCACAGATTAATGTAATATTGCAATGTTATTACATTATCCAGCAATGTATCACATTAACATGTTTCATTACATGTTCAACCCATTTTATTACATTTCAACAAGTTATTACATTTTCTAGCAATTATTACATTATCAATTGCTACAAGGCTAAAGCAAATGATAAAACGTATTTGCTAATACTATAAGTCTCTGGTCAGAGTTTATGTTGTTTGAAGCAAAATGGTGTTGCTATTGGTTTGTCATGAGCGTAAACACAAGAAATGATCGGTCGGTCGGTCATATTTACACCGCAACTACTCACCATAGAGTAGATGATCTGATTAGAGTTTGGAGCAGCTTGCTGCATAAATTTGCATATTACAGTTTTTCTGAATTGCTAAAACACTAAACCCCATTCTCTGAACCAAATGCTCAGTGGCCTGAACCCATTTATTGAATCGATCACTCTTTTGGCAAAACCAGAAACAATTTTCACCTAGTTAGACACAATTTGCAGATCTCACTGACTCTTTTTGCAAAACTCTAAACACATTCTCACTCACTAAAACACATTTTGCACTGTGATGCACTTGTGATGCATAATGGTAACCACAGGTAGCAAATGTTAAACACAATTAAAGCACAGGTGTCATAGCTTAAACACTATGACTCAAAATTGATCACACTTGTTGCTAATGATGTGATGAAACCAATATAAGCCAGTTCAGAGTGCACAGGTTGTTGAAGGTTGAATGTTCATAATACAGTTTTTCTCAATTGCTAAAACACAAAAGCCAATTCTCTAAACCAAATGACCAGTTCTCTAAACACATTTAATAAAACTAGCCCCCATTTGCCAAAACCATAAACACATTTCACGTGAAGACACAATTCAC
>OMLI01086832.1:0-13491 GCA_900302605.1 Rondeletia loricata
GAACCGGTGCCATAGTGGTACCGGGTTTCGGTACCCAACCCTAGTCTGTAGAAGAGCACTATGGCTGAAAACGTCACATTAAGTTGGTAATGAACTACTTCATGGGATCAGTGCAGTGTGTGGACTCTATTTTTTTCTATTCTTTTTCATTAGTTTGAAAGTGTGAACTTGAATGTGTGAACTTGAACTTATCTGCCTTCAGTGACTTTTACTGCTCCAGAATCTCCCATAAGTGCTCAGTTAGTTTGACATCTGGTGACTGGGACAGCCATGGTTTAGTTTGTTTTCATGCTCATCGAACCACTGAGTGACCAGTGGATGGGGGCGTTGTCACCATGTAAGATTCCACTCCACTATCAGGATAGAAATGCTTCTCCATCAAATAAACATGATCACTCAGAATTTCTTTTTGTTTATTGGCAATTACTTGTCTCTTGTCACTTGTCAAAATTACTTGTATCTTTTTCCTTGCATCTCAAACCAGTGCAGGGACATCACAGTTAAGGAGTATGTGCTTCTGTGCTGTTGCCCTTAGTTGATGTCTTTCCCTCAGACTTGACAATGCCAACATCACCTTAACCACTGTTCCTTTTGAAACATCAGCAAGTTGAGCAGGCTTAGTCACTGAAACTACTGACAAACGTGCCCCAACAGTCAGTCCTCTCTCAATTTCATCAACATCTCTTCTTCGAGCCACGGTCACCAAAATACTTGGCAACTGGGTCTGCCACAAATTTAAAGGCCCTATATGTAAGTTGTTACTCTTACTGACACAGTGTATGACAGTGGCAATTAGGGGAACTGCAGTCAGTCTCTTACACATGCTCCTGGCTCGTGCGTGCCCGTGTGTGTGTGTGTGTGTGTGTGTGAGAGGCAGACTCGGGAACGCGCATAACGTCACATCCGGTAAATTTGCCGCGAAAGGTCGGCCCGACTCCTCCACATTCCTGCTCATATAGAGATAGAATGGCTGAACAGAGAGAGATAAGGCTGGTGTCATTAGTTCTCATTAGTTACGGAGAATTCACTCATTGGCAATAAAAAACGCAAAATGAATGTTAATTTCGGCCGAAAACGTACATATAGGGCCTTTAACTGATTGATTGGCAGGCAGGGGCCGTGCGCATTCAAATATGAGAACCAATCAAAACACGGTTGGTTTTCCGAACGAATATTGCACAATGAATGGAGGCTGTCCAGACGTGTATGTACAGCCCACAGGTACAGTGGCTGTACCACACAGTCGGCGTTAGCCAGGCTACCATTGGTCACCTTACCTGTGCGATGAGAGGATTGGCACCAAAATCATCCCTGTGAGTCCAGTAGATTATGGAGGACCAGATCTACCAAAAATGAATAAATACAAGTATTTTAAAATTCAAAGATAAGTATATGTGCAAGTAATTTTAAAAACAAATGTACACAGAAATAAATAAATAAATAAAAGCTGATGTAAATTAATACATTTTGAATTTAAATTAATCAAATTGAAGTCACCAAAACTGCCAATCTACCAGCTACTCTTTAAAAAAAGAAGGGAATAGGGCCACCATATATAATATTGCATTGAACTGCTTATGACCGCGAAAAAAAAAAAAAAGGGAAACACGGTACCTGAATTTATCCTTGAATTACATCAGGCTGCCCAATCACAAAATATTGGCTACGCCACTGCTATGGAGCCCATTCCAATCGATATATCCTTTTGTTATCACTACATTAAATGGCTAAATGTCCCTAACTTTAAGATGTATCACTGTGCCTCCCAGTGATACATCTTAAAGTTAGGGACATTTAGCCCTCCTTGCCTGAAATCCAATGTAAGCTTGTCCAGGCTTATCCATGGAGACTTTCGGCACCAGATAATCTGTCTAATAGATTTATTCAGTGTTGTAAAAATGTAAATAGGAGAGTCAATAGGTAGTGATTGAAACAGATATAAAAAATGGGGCAACACATTCATTTTGATTACACTAATATGGCCCATCAATGTCAGGGGTAGGTCCATCCATCTGTTCAAGTCCCCGTCCACTTTTTGCAACAGGCTGCTATAATTTAACTTGAACATGTGGTTCAGGTCACTATCCACCTTTATTCCCAGTTACGTGAACCTAGTTGGTGACCATTTAAAGGGGGTCTTATGTTTACAAGCCCTGTCTTCGAATTTTGATAAGGGAAGTATTTCACTCTTATTGTAATTGATTTTGTAACCTTAGAATACTGTAAAAATCTAGTAGTGTTTGCAAATTAGTCTGAGTGTGTTCTGGATCTGTCAGGAAGAGAAGAATATCATCTGTGTAGAGTGATATTTTATGAGTACATGGGCCCACCTTAAAACCAGCTATGCCGGGGTTAGACCTAATGGCTTCAGCAAGTGGCTCATGTGGAGACTCAGGGAACATCCCTGCCTATTACCTCTGTGTAGTGGGAACAGGGAAGAGGTGAGCCCATCGGTAGTAATTCTGCCTTTCAGGGATCTATATAAAGACGTACTCAAATGAATAAACATGGAACCAAGATTAAACTTCTCAATAGATATGGCCATTTTACCAGATCAAAGGCCTTCTCAGCATCTAAGAAAACCGCAACACTAGGTTGTTTCTGTGTGTTAGCAAGGTGAATTTTGTTGAAGAATACTCTTAAAGGCCCTATATGTACTTTTTCTGACGAAATTAACGTTCATTTTGTGTTTTTTATTGCCAATGAGTGAATTCTCAGTAACTAATGAGAACCAATGAGACCAGCCTTGTCTCTCTCTGTTCAGCCGTTCTATCTCTATATGAGCAGGACTGTGGAGGTGGCGGGCCGACATTTTGCGGCAAATTTACCGGTTGTGACGTTATGCGCGTTCCCGAGCCTGCCTCTCACACACACAAACACACACACATGGGGCACGCATGAGCCAGGAGCACTTGTAAGAGACTGACTGCAGTTCCCCTAACGGCCACTGTCATACACTGTCAGTAAGAGTACCAACTTACACATAGGGCCTTTAAGGTTATTTGAGGAAAATCTATTAGTAATAAATCCGGTCTGGTCAGGGTTCACTAATTGCTGTAGATGTTTTTCTAGTCTCAAAGCGAGCATCTTGGTAACTACATTATAGTCAGAATTGAGAAGGCTGATTGATCTGTAGGAACTACATTTTAGAGGGTCTTTACCCTTTTTATGAATAAACTGGGCCTTGTCTGTGTCTGTCTTTATGTTCCACTATTATCATTTGTAATCTACCAAATTTAGGTAAAAGCTGATTGAAAAGCTAATTTTCAATCAGTTGATCTATTGATTTTCATCTGCGATAAATAAAAGAATAGATAACTCACTTTTCCATTCTCACTCCTATTCATATCCTACTGGTAAACACATTAGATGCACCATAGATGCATTTGGTGAAATTTAGGCTTCTTTTCTGATTTGGTATATAGACTAAATCAGATGTCAGATATGAAGCTTGTGACACTGAATCATAAGTCAACGTTACCTAGGCACAGTAGGGCTCTTTCACATTGATCAGCTACATTGGTCAGACACACACCAGAGTGAAAATTCTTTGTAATGGATTCCAATGAGCACTGACGTGTGGAAACCAGATGAATAACATTAGAAAGAGACCTGTAAATGTATTAGAGAAGGTGATGTCCGCTCCACTAGACTAGCATCATCTACTGACATTGATATAGACTTCTAGAAATCAACGATTGTTTCGAGCTGAATTTTGTAATCTTCTTTTCTAATTATTTTGGTACATAATGGAATTGGGAACCACTTAAGGCTCATGAGCCACACAATTAGGACCAGGGCATTAGAGTAAAGGATCTAAATCTAGCCAGTGATCTTTTTAAAGTCACAAGGAACAGGATGTTGGGGCGGGCCATAACACGGGAAGGGACTGTTCAAAAATGCTTTGCGTGCAATCGTGTGCCGTCACAAATTCTGGGTTCTTCAAAATGAATAAATAACAGCCTCTGGGACTGCAACCACAGTGTCTTAGGAAAAGGTAACAGGGTTTTGGGGGGTGAACACCCAAAAATGCACCATTGTTCCATGTTGCCACTCATGTCACTTTGAAAGTTATGAAGTTTCAGGTTTTATATGATGGATGGGGTGATTGTTAAAAATCTGTGATAGTATTGGTTGGATTTTATGTATGCCTAGTTGCCTACTGGTATGCCATGAAGTAACCACAAAAAATATGCCGTTTTCCAGGAAGTCAAAGTAACAGGATTTTGATGTTTTTAAAAAAACAAGTAAATAAAAATGTAAATTTTTTGGCCATTCATACATGTATACGTGTATGTTATGATGTGGAGAATTGGCTAACAAGGTGAAAAAGTAATTTTTCATTTCATTGTGACTTTAAGGTTTTACTCTGACATTGTCCTATCCAGATCCAGCGTAGGAGCAGGGCTCATAACGGTCCTAAAGAGGTGTTGGTAGGAGAGGGCTCTGCAGAGAAAGGCCTCAGTCTGCTGGTACAACAGGTCCTGGGAAGACCCCTGGACAAGATGGAACAGCTGTCCAACTGGGAGAGACGGCCACTACTCATCAGCCAAATTAGATATGCAGGTAAGGTATTATGCATGCACAGACATACAATGACAAAGGGGGAGAAAAACGTATGGTCTCTATTCTTTTTTCCCAAAGAATATCACAGATCAATTGTTTGTTCCCCGAGTAACTCCAAACCATTAAACAATGTCACCCCCTCCTCCTCTCTCTGCCTCCCTATCTTCTTACCTCCTCTAGCGGCGGATGCCTACTGTTTGCTAGATGTATACATTGCCCTCTCCAGCAACCCAGCATACTTTGGGCTGCCAGCTGACCTGTGCTCCATCTCCTCTAGCCAATCAGAGAAGACTGGAGACAGGAAGCAGAAAGAAAAATGGGCCAAGCAGAATAAACAGACCCATGGCAAAGAGGTCAGGGGTCACATGCCATGTCTCCATAGCAATTGCTGTTGTTGATGGTGTTTATTTGTTTATATGAGCAGGGTTACCATTGGCACTAAATGCTTTGAAGTCTAGGATGTAGAGATGAATGAATGTAAGTAAAAAAAAAAATTTGAAGTCAACACAAAAGATAACGAAAAGCTCAGGAAAATTGACTCTCTCCTCTCTTTGTTTTCTATTCAGACAGAAAAGCAGGAAAGGGGGATTCCATTAATGAGATAAAAGAATGTAGGCCATCTCACTACTTGAGCTAAAACTTTGATTCTGAAGCAGTGTAAATATGTTACCCATTTTGGTGAGCTAGACATAATTTTCTTCTCAGAAACTACAGACTGTGATTTCACTGAACCAAATAATGAAATATATATCTGTGTGATATAATTAGGCCTGGAGTCCAAGTTGTCACATTTAACAAGGAGTACGGGCACACCGATGGAATTGGTTGCTTATTATAATTGGCCGATAAATGTTCTAAATGGGTCAAATAAACTACTGGTGCTATGTTTTATGTTTTTAACTATTTAATGGCGGTGATTGGCCGATCACCGTTTAAACTTCCCGATCCAAAAAAATTATAATTGCAGGATCAGGAAAATGGTCAAGCGTATGCCATAAAAAGTTTGAGCCAATTTGCGTCAGTTAGCAGAACATTAGTAGTGTAGGCATGTCGTCCATCTGGCATTGACAGTTCATTTCTGACGTTGTGTTTTGAATTTCACAGACTATGATCATAGATTAGAACCAGTTTAATATATTGGACAGAAGGCAGAGCCTATGCCCCCGTAACGAAAAACGTACTCACCTATTGCGCTACCAGTGGCAATAGGTGAGTAAGCGCCTCAGTCATCAAGCACACACTAACATGTAATTACTATGTTTGGATAAAACCTATGATTTAGTTACACATGAATAGGCCAGCTATGTTATGCAGCCATAATAACAAATGTTAAACACAGTGCTATATTTGAATTTTACAATTTCTGCTTGCTGTGGACTTTCACATGATGTGCTGTTGTTAGTAGAAAGTCTGGCTAAAATGCATAATTGTGGTGATCGGCCGATCACTCTGTTAACATGGCGACAATCGGAATCGACCCCAGAAAACCTGATCGGTGCATCCCTACAAGGGAGGCAATATGTAATTTTGCACTAAATTTTTTTGTCAACCAGGGGAATGGATTACCCATTTTGTGTTAACAAGGGGGTTCTTTTTTCCTTCCACCCCCTATCACCCTCTGCCAATATCTAGAGCAGTCTAACATAATCTTTTTATATCCATGTAACAATTCTTAGTTCAGTGATACACAGTGTGCAGCAGTGTGGAATAGTGGGTACGGAGACTCTCCAACTGAAGGACCTGGGTTCAAGCATCCGCCGTGCCGAAACGTCCTCGAACAAGACATTGAATCCCTACCACCTCCAGGGGCGCTGTTATGTAGCTGACCCTGTGACCCTCTGACTTACCTGCGCAGGGGGGAGTCAGAGCACAGAAAATCTTCCTGTGGGGATCAATTAAGTATCACATTATTGTCTCCATTATCGTCCATTTAGGAATGGGAGGGGGTTCAAAGGGCCAGTCTTTCTCACTGTGGTACAGAGACAGGCCTCCTGTGTGGCGAGAAGGCCTCAGAGGGTCCCCCTCTGGCCCCCCAGCAGTTGCAGGTAGTTTGTGACAACATGCTACAGGGGCTGGGGAGGTACCTGCGCTGTTTAGGGGTGGACGTGCTAATGTTGGAGAACACTGATGATCACAGAGAAGCAGCAAAGGTGAGATAGGGGGCTGGGTATACACACGTGCCTTTTCATACACACAATAAACACTCAAAAGAGAAACAGACAGCAAAGCATACTGCACGCTGTAGATACAGTAGATAATAACAGTATAACATTTGTTGCATATGTTCTTTTGTATTGATGTAAATGTGTTGTTTTGTTTGTCAGTTAGCCCAGACTGAAGGCCGTGTCATACTCACATGTGGACAGCCATACCAGAGTGTAAGTCAGATGTTTTCAAATGGTGTACCTTGAGGCAAGGTCAAGTGTGCTGTGGAATTTTGAGACCTCCAATGCATTTTACTCATATTGTAACTTAGCTTCACAAAATAGCCTATGAGTTAATTTTCAATGCAACATAATCAGTAATTTGTGTAAGCAGTCACTTCTTAATATAGGCTGTTTCATTTTGAAAAAATATTTTCTATTTAATTGTATCCCATTTGCTCAGTCCGAGTGGGCCTGATTCATGTTCTTCGTTCGATTTTATTAAGGGAGTGGGGGGAATCATTATTGCGACGCACATCAGATGATGCAACGAGTTTACAGTAGCTAGCCAGTGACAGCCGGCATATATGGATCGCTTTCTCGTCTCTCTCTCTCTCTCTCTCTCTCTCTCTCTCTCTCTCTGTCTCTCTGTCTCTGTGTGTATGGACCGCTTTCTCGTGCGTCTCGCTCTCTGCATGTGTAGAGCTGATATTATATGAGCTCTCCATTCGTTTTTGCTGGGTTTGTTTTGAAGTTAGTGGCCTGTCTATTTTGACTAGCTAGTACTTTTTCACTTATAGTAAAAAATATAGTTACTGATGATTTGTGCTATGGTTAGTTGCACATAAATGCCATAGTTGCTGTTAAAGCATAATTTTTGGTAGAGGTTTGGGTTGTGTAGTTACCTTGACATGATGCATCTCCAAATATTGGCGAGATATCTTCAGTAGTTGCTCCGTAGCTTAAAACTTGATAATCCACGTCTTTTCTCTCCCCCATACACATGCATTGCACGGTGAAACAAGTCTCAAAGTCACACTTCTAGCACACAAACGAACACGAACAAAGCGGATTCTGCCAATGTATAAAATAACAAAACCCGATTCAGCGTTTTTTGGAAATAAAAAGGTCAACTTTGTGTTGATTTTACTATTTGAATTAGGAAGATGATGTGTTTGTATGTTTGCGCGTGTAAGAAACGACCTGCTGATTGGTCCAAATGTCCACACCCACTCCTGAAGCCGGCTGAATAGGCGATGAAGAAAATAGTACAAATCATTGTAAACAGACGGGAAAAAAACACTGAATTGGGTTTTGTTATTTTATACATTGGCAGAATCCGCTTTGTTCTCATTTGTTTGTGTGCTAGAAGTGTGACTTTGAGACCTGTTTCACCGTGTAATGCATGTGTATGGGGGAGAGAAATTTATCTTTTTTTTGAATGATCAAGTTTGAATCTACGGAGCAACTATTGAAGATATCTCGCCAATATTTGGAGTTACATCATGTCAAGGTAACTATACAACCCAAACCTCTACCAAACTATAATGATGATTTAATGATATTGCATCACTTTCTTCATAAGATGCCGTTTTTAGTTGCACAGTGGTATTTGTACTGTTATTGAATTTGTACTTTTTATAATTTATAAAATTATTATATTTCTGAATTCACATAAACATTTGATTTAGCCAGTCCTGCTTATTGACCCCTCATAGAAGTGCGTGAGTGAGTGAGTGAAATATCTCTGAATACAATATAATGATAATATGTGTTATATTCTACATAATTATGACTACACTTCTATGTAGGTGTGCCTTAAGATTTGAGTTTGACCTTTGGTGTGCCTTAGCCCCAAAAAGATAGAAAACCACTGGTTTAAGTAATTACTCTGAATGCATGCTAGTGTGAGCTCATGAACAAGTTCTATAAAATCATTGTGTGTGTGTGTTTGGGTGTGCATTGTGCGTGTGTCCATGTTCATCAATTTGTACATGTTGTGTCTGTGTGTCGTCTCCTCTAGTTGCGCTCCCAGGTGGGTGAGGGTCGTTGTCTGTCCGTAGACTGTTCAGAGAAGGCCAGGGACCAGGCTGTCAGAGTCCTCAGACACTTCAACGTCCAGCCCACTCCCAACGACATATTCAGCCGTTGCCAGGTACTGTACCTATGTGTGTGTGTGTGTTTGTATATGGTGAGTTCCATGTGGTTCCACATATTAAATTGGTATAAATGATTATCGTGCCATACAAATGGTGAAATTGTGGTAATTGCACTATTTGCAAAAATATTAAGAATTTGTTGTCACTTACCTTTGACTTTTTCTGGTTACAGTTGCACACCATTTTCCCATTTGCATTGCTTGGTAAACACTTGGACTGGTTAAGTGCCTGGAATTATGTAGAACTGAGCCTGTGGTGACTGTGGTGTCTACAAATGAATGGTTATAAATCTTTTGGAACCAGGGAAACCATATGATCTCTTAACTATATGAGAGAGAGGAGTGTGAAAAAGTGTGTGTTTGTGCATGACGCAGATGTTTGTTGTAGTATGTCACATCTCATTAATGGGTGTTGAGCATTGCCATGACACCACACATGCACGTATGGCTGTGTGATTTTGTTTAAAATACACAGGAGTTTTTACAGGACACTTAGAGCTTCCCCTTTTTGGTCATTTGCTTTAACAAACAAACAAATATAGGTTGCCATTTTCACTGGGGAAATGGTGATGTTTACAGCACTTATTTTAAGTCAGCCACTCTCACTTCCCTCTTTCTCATGTGAATCTGAACCTGTCCCTTACAGTGGTGCTTAAAGTCTCAATGCATTAGGGCCAAAGTAGCATCATGGTTTACATGCACTCTTCATATTTTTGATATTTTTGTGAAACTGAAAGTAGGTAAGCTTCTTAAAGGGCAAAAATAGTATAGGGCCTCCTTCAATGGTTTTTGGTGTAGGGTGTGTTTCCTGGCATTCAGTTTATTAGGTGCTCGGGAGGAGCACCTCTTAGGGCTGGACAATAATGCAATATTATCGTTTATCGTCTTTCAGTGGAATCATATCGTCATGATATGGTGATTTGGGGATATCGTGACACAAAATTCTGCCGTCTAAATTGATGATAACAAGCACATTGTATTTAAAAACGGACAAAATTATGTATGAAACATTTTAAGGAATATTATTTGGAAATTTCAGTTTTGTTTCAGTTCAATGGGATGAACATTAATTTGATTATTTAACATTTGATTTTGCATACATGAGCCATATCGTGATATACCGATATCGTAAAAAATAATTTGTTCGTTCGTGTATAATGCTTTTTGCAATGCACACTGCTTAGGGGAATTACGGTATGCACTGTTTAGGCTGCGCAGAGTCCCAAGAGCCCTGCATAAGGGAAATACAGTGTGCGCTCATACACCAGACAGTACCGTAGAAGTCACACAAGTATCAACCAACTGGAGGTTGGTGCGCTGTACAGCCACATACCAGTAGTAGCTCGGTAATGTTCTAACTGTAGTGGGTAAATCAACCCATGAATTAAATATTTTCTTCAGCAGTTCTCTTAGTTACAGCAACACTGTGCTACCACAGCACTTTGGTGTTAACAGGTGGAGTTGACTCACTCCAATCACGCATACCCCCCTCCCTTGCCTACCCTTCCACACGAGCACCTCAATCATCCTTAAGAATGCAAGGCAAATTATAGTTATTACCAACCTATCAGTCCTGAGTAATCACCCTCATCCCATGGTGCATTGCTTTCTTGATGGAAGCTATGTGTCCCAGGATGTCAATGTCCCTATCACTAAGGAACCCACAATTAGCTAATGGTTTGAAGACTATAGCACATATATATATATAAATATATATATTTCTATGTATAGTGAAGACCATAATATATTGAGATATTTTCTATAACCAGTTATGAACATTTATGGGAAATTCTGAAACCACATATGAGATAGCATATTTCCACTACTGTCTTACAGATAGTTACATTGTTATGAGTTATTGTTGGCCAAAAGAACAAAAGTCTGGCAGGTTGAGCTCCAAACGGGCTCGATCCAATGCTCATCTCACCCACGTGCACATCCGTCCGCATGCTCAGTCAAAGTTGAATAATCCTGAACCTTTGGGGGCCCGACACAGTTTCTTCACACAGTTGACCAATCAGTGGATGCCATCTTGCCTTATTAATGTAAGTACAGTTTACTGACATGCAACTGAAACTTTCCTGAGACAGGAATACAATCTTTTAACTTTCTAAACAATTCAGAAATTGATAGTTCGTTTAAAATACAGACTCCAGTGCAACTTTAGCTTTCTTTGAAATGTTGTCACGTCTTGAGCCGTGAGCAACCAGTAACATAAGTGTTGATTATTCAATACTTGATTGGTGTAACCATTTCATTGGCTTTCACCTGCGCCACTGCTCAAAACATGGCATCTAGTACATTTATAAATTAGGTTTAATTAATGGGCCACAGATTTTGTTCAACAGAATGCAGTTTCAACTAAACATCGAACAAAAAGTTCAAAAATTTGTGTTTGGTAGATTATTTCTCTGTTGTAACAATGCTTCTTGGCAATACATTTTATACCGTTGGAAAGACTGTTTATTTCCCTTTTAAATGGTGCCCCATTTGTAAGGAACATGCATTTCTGGGATGAGCAGCACAGCTGAGTAGGTGGGTTGCGCCCATGAAAAATTTGCCAAATCTTCTCTGCCAATGCCAAACAGCTTATTCTGCTGTTGCTATTGACTCTTGTTTTGAGCTTCCGGTACCCCCAGGTGCTGACAAGCAGGTACCTGATTGGCACCTGATTGGCAGCACCTGATTGTATGGCCCTGCTACAGTGGTCAATTGGTGTCTGCTCCAAGAATCGGCATGCCACGTTTGTCTGATCTCGATAAGGCCCGTGCGATAGGGCAACTTCAAGCTGGTGTTCCGCAAAAGCAAGTTGCGGCATTATTTAGCATTTTAGGAGTGACTGGCATTGGGCTTCCTTGTGGCTAAATTGGCTATGGCATATAATACCATATTCTTTGTGACCTTTGTACAACCCATGACCTTTGCAACAGGTGAGCGCCTGTCTCGCTCCCAACTATGTGTTCTTTCTCTATTGTATGCTATCTAATTAATCAGAAATGCCATAAAAACAATCTCAGAAAAGAAATGAAAGACCATAAGATTGTTTATTCACATCTTTACAAAAACGTTCTCCAGATGAGGAGAAAATGTGGATCCAAGGTGAATTGGATAGATGCAATTATGCATATTAATCTGAAATGTTACATACCATAGTTATATACATTTTTATAAATAAACCTACATGTACATTTTAGGCATTTAGCTGACGCTCTTATCCAAAGCAACAAGTCACCTTTATTTGCCAGGTACAGGCACGAAGAATTTGACTTGGAAAGGTTTGGTGCAGGTACATATAAACATATACACTTAAATACATGTCACATTCACCAGTTAGTGTGTTTCTAATGAGAGCAATGGTAGAATACGCTTAAATTCCTACATCACCAAAAAGTACAAGCACCCAAAAATAAGGAATTCAAGGTCAGGGCCTTAATGCCCTTACAATATTCCTTTGACCATAGAACGATCGTGAGTGCTAGAATTTTTTTTTTAATAAGAGATACTGAGAAATATAGAAGGGATTTTTTTTAGAGAGGAAGTGGAGAGAGAGAGGGTGAAGGAGGGGAAATCATTCAGTGGAAAGAGGGAAGCATGAGGTACTTCTTGAAGACATATTTTCAGCCTACAATGTAAGACTGGGAGCGACTCTGCTGTTCTGAAGAGAGTAGGAAGGTGATTTCACCACTAGAGAGCCAAGAGGGAGAAGAGTCGAGGCTGGATGGAGCAATGACACTGCAGCTCAAATGAGATTTTTTTCATATCTGATTCATATCAGATTTTTTCCCCCTGCTGTTCACACATATTTTCATATGTGACCCATATCCGATATCAGTGTGAACGGACCTGCATCCTGAAATGACCCGCATGCGCAAATGAACAACAACAAAACCAGTGTTTCCCATACATAGGCTCTACCTGGGCGGCCCGCCCAGGAAGATTAAATGTTTAAAAAAATAAAAAACATTAAAAAAAATAAAAGAAAAAGAATTCCCCTTTTCTCCCAATGTAAATCCCACTCATTGCACGACTCCTGCATTAAAACGGGTCCGCGAAACGGTCCTGGCATCAGGTTACATTAGGATATAGGACTATATTCAGGGAACAAAATTAACACCCGCCAAGCATCAATGGCGTGTAGATTTCCTCTTTGGCCAGGCTGCTCAGCCACTCTGGCGTGTGCTTCGATTAGATTCGTTAAGCTACTTCAAGTAACCAGAAAAGAGTTCCGGTTAAAGCGTTTAGCCGTCAAAATAAAAGCCCGGAAATGTAAAAAACATCAATTTATTTAGCCTTCAAAATAAAAGCTCAAAAGTTTAAATGTAGAAATCTCTCTTTATCTTTCTCCCTCTCTCACCTCAGATGCTCATAGTCTCATCAGGCGGTTTTGTTAATTGGGGTTTCATTTACTCAAGCATAATAGACATTTTTGTTTATCAAATGGTCAGAAATAACAGGAAAATGCATAGATTTCTGTCAAATAAGGTAACAGACGCATTGCCTTCACTGTTGCGCATAGTCGCGACGCAGACCGATCATGCTTACTGTCGTGCATAGTCACCCCCCAAAGGACCATTCTGAGCCAGGAAAAACCCAGATTATATAGTAATAATAACGCATGGCAAG
>OMLI01086833.1:0-14396 GCA_900302605.1 Rondeletia loricata
CATTGAGTGGATGCGAGGTACGCCTGCACCAGAGGCTGTGTTGGACCTGCTATCCTGCTCATGTGCACGATCATGCAAATTACCAGACTTCCCATGCCTTGGAAAGTGGTCTGAAATGTACAGACATGTGCAAGCTGTAAACCTGCAGCAACCAAGCCAATGAACTAGAATTTATTTTAGAGCTGAATGATAGCGATGTGGACGATTGTGACACAGAGTAACACACACACACACATACACAAATGTTTTTAATGCATCAAAGAAGGGGCCAAAGGCAAGGTCATATTGAATATTGTTCTACTCTTTACAGTCACTATTGTCTGGGTGAACGAACAAATGGATTCAGCTTTTAAAACTACACAACACGCATGCAACAGACATGATATTATAAAGCCTCGGTTCTCAGATACTGTGATTTCCTTCTCACAATGTCACTGAATTCACCCTTAACTATTCACCTGAACAGTTTATGATGTTGTATATGGTATCATTGTAATCCTTGACCATGAAAACATAGGGGTAGACATCACCTTTTCTGTGTTATCATGATTCATGTGTGGTTCAGGAGATACGATGCAAACTACACAATTCGCTTATGGCGGAAAGTAAAATGGCCACCATGGCCGCCACGAGGCGTTTTTGCGATGGCTCAATTTCTGAAAATGTTCAGGGCCCGAACTGCACAAGTGTACCAAGTTTCACACTTTTATGAAAAAGTGAACATCATTTTCACATATCACCTGGACTACATTAATCAGCTTTTGTCATTTTGTATTGGGGTAGGTTTGTTTACGGAGTGATAACTATCATTAAGCTACAGGGTTATCATACCAAAATATAAACTAGAGACAGGTAGGAAGACAAAAATACCAAAATGGTTTGGTCACCGCGTGGTAGCAATTTGTGAAAATATCAGTATTGGCCCCTGGACTAATACAGGGATAGTAAATACATGCATGTTAAAAACTGGATTGATTTGTACACATTTGTTTACATTGTGTGATTGTTATTTATTGTACCGGCGTCTTTTGACACTAATTTAGCCCCGATACAACCCGCTCTGTCTTGTATGGTGAGATGGTTACGCCAGAGTCCATTAACAATCTGACAATGAAACGTTGCCTTGCTTATTGACAAACGCTAACACCTCGTCAAACATGACGGCCTTTATTGAATCGGTAGATTATACTGATAGCTTCCAATACACAAATTAGCATTTAGTTCAATGACATTAACAGGTTTGCCTGTTATTCCCACAATCTTCTTCCACCAAAATACGATAGCGAGCAGTGTGAACCAATTCAAAAAGTTGCAATTATATTTACATAAAGTGCTGCTAGTTAGTTAATTCTTTATATGCCGAATTTACCAGTAGAAGTCAGTGATTCGTAAAATACCTTTAAGTCTTATTAAACGGTAAGTGTCGTTTGTGGATCAGCAAGGCCACATACTTGATTTGTAAATGGACTCTGGCGAACCGTTCTCCAAACGAGGAGCAAACACTCATCTCAGTTTGTTGCAGCTCTCTTAGCTAATGTAAGCTACAAACTTACAAATAAAACCTACAGTGAAATATTTAGAGCAGCTTTCTACTCTCTGTAAAGTGTGGAGAGAGTCATGTAAAACCGACCTGAGGTCAGCCGAAGTTCATCCTCACAGATGACTAGTGGAACTAAACTGAACAAAACTTCCTGTAGTCCATGTTGTCCCGCTGCATCCAACACTCCGCCTCGCGCATTAAAACACTCACGTGCATTTTTTTTTTAAGCCGCTGTTGTGACTTTTGATTGGACATTTAGGGTTACCTGCCTGCTGAACGAACGGAAGTTCCCCCACATAAACCGGAAGAAACGCCTGCCCATCGGACGTTCGAAAATAAGGTGAATAAACTCCAATGCCTTAATATTAAGCTTCAGGAAGTTTTTTGACTTGGGGATGTTATGTTGCCACCCACTTAATATGATTAGTTCCCGATTCATTGTCTTCATTACATTCACATGTTGAGAATATCTAGTAGGGATATGGATGGCAGCATTATTGTGCGTGTGCCAATAAATTAAATAAAGTGAAAACTGAGTATTTTTGGGTGTGCTACCCCCCCCCCAGCCTTAATATTAATGTTAACATACCCTTTATAACCTAGCTCTGTTCAAACCTATTTAAAAACTAGTATATTAAACCATTTAGGATTTTGTATGCATTACCTTCCTAGAAGACATAAATATAGAGGCCATTTACAACATGACAAGCAACGAAATAAATCCAGGTTTCACATTTTTATTGTAAACTTCACAATGTAATTTATATACAAAAGTGTAATTATCATGAATACACAAACATTTTTTATCCCAGAATCCTCCCCATCATCCTTCACCATTCAAAGTCCAATAACACTTTCCAGGATGCGCCCAATAACACAAGTCCAGATGTTCCCCCTCCATGCCGCATTACTCTCCGGTGAGCACTGACACTTCTTGAAGGTGTTGCCGCACCACCTCATCCAGCACTTTGCTCACACCTTTACAAGCAGTCATGGCTGCCTCAATCAGAGTCTCTAGGTGATCCTGATGTAGTCTGGCATCCATCTGCAGCAACGCGATCTGCCCCCCACGGGGCAGCAGTGCTAAGGCCAGTGAGCTCCCTCCTCCACTCTCCTCTGCATAGGACAGGTCTGCAAGGGGCGTCTCATCCACAAACCCTACCGTGCAGGCACACACGTAGTCCCGCATGGGGATGCCGGCGTCGATCACTGCCAGTGTGGCAGCATTCACACACACACTGTAGTTCCCACCGTCTGACTGCAAAATCTGTTTTGAGGGAAAGTTTGCAGGCATTTTAGTATAAAACTAATCGTTTCCCAAAATGTATATTTGTCCCAAGATGGTGCTGTTGTGCAAAATACACAACACTGAGCACTAATCAAACCATAGCAAATAAACTTGCACAAGTCAAATCCATCTCCCAGTGTTCAACACAATCTGTCATTAACCTTGACATAGATGTCTATTTGAGAGCGTGGGTAGAGCTGGGTCAACACAGCGGCTTCAAACGTCTGCTTGAGGTGGAGGCTCATCTCAGTGGACTTGCGGTCCCCATGGGGTCGCCTCTTCCTCTCTGTTGTGCTGAATGTGGCCATGCTGTACTGACAGTTGATGACGGCTCGGTCATGAAGAGTCCGACTACGTGAACCTCGTATCTATTTGTGACAAAAAAGGAGACGTTGAGGTGGGTGAAGAATGAGAAGAATGTGGGAGTGCAAGGTGCATATCTGTCAAATGGTGACAACCTGGTTATGTTCATCTCTGAGGCCTCCCCTGCCCCTCCCCTTTGATCTACCCCATTCTAAAATAGGGCTAGATTAGTGTACTTAAGGGGAATACTCCTGAATTTAAAAATGTATGTGTTGTTCCTATACAAGACTCAAAACCAATGATGTCATCGATAGATCAAATCTGGAGCTGCTCTATATGTAATAAATGTAAGAATGAGCTTTGAATATACGTAACAATTTAAAAACACAACAAACTTATAACCATGATATACTTAACAATTAAAAAGTAAGACCAACTTAAAAGCATGAATCTTAATAAGGAGACCACTTCACTATTTTGTTGTGAATGAAACATCCTTTGGTTGCAGGATCATCCTGCTTTCCTCTGTCAGATGGTGCGACAGACAAGAATAATTTCCTAAGTGCTGTTCTAGTCCTCCCTACCAACTCATTCAATTCATGCTCTATAAAGCAGCTCCAAATTGTACATCTTGATAACATAACAGGCTCTAATCTTAGTTTAGTTCTCTGATTCAAGGCTTCAGGAGAAAAATTGATATTGACTAGAGTGTCCTACAGAACAGGATTAACATTCTTAATTTGAATGCCATTTCCTGTTGAATGCTTGTTCCTCTGAATGCAGTGTTGCAGAGAGTAAAACAATTGCAAATAACAAACCAAACAGTCTAGCACTGCACAATCACAGCTTTTGCTCCGGGTTACAACTCCATGAGTATCTACGTGAATCATACCGCAATCGTTTGACATGATCTTATAAACCTGTCACACTGTCACTGTGCAGCAGCAGCAGCAACACCCCACCACAAAACGACTCCAACTAGCCAATTTGTGTAACATTAGCTCAATCTCTTGCGCCCAAATGTTACATTACATTCATGGTTCAGTGGGGATTATACTTCTCCAACCATTTTACCGTCTATTTTGTAATGCTCACTCGCGTATGCATCTTTCTCCGGCTATCATTTTGTCCTACGAGGCTTGTAACTGTTAGCTAGCATGTTATGGTCTAGCTAGCTAAACCCCAATGCTACTTACTTCATGAGGCCCATAAACAACAGCCAGGGCTTTGGTGTTGCCCTGCTCTATGTATGCAGAGCCGTCAGCTTGGGCAAATACACCCATACGAGCTTGTACTTTCCGCAGTTCGGGGGCTTTCCTTCCATCTAGACGGTATCCCTGATCGGATAGTAACTCGACGCCTGCCATGTTTAAGCAAACTTCGAATGAACTGAGAACGCCACACGTGTCTGTTGCTGTACTACATTACCCATACGCCCATTCACTCATTGGAACGGCTACGGCACACAAGAGGCCACATGTAGTTTACCTGTCACAAGTGAAACTTCCCGTTTGATGGTCTGCATCACATAATGGCATATTCAAGAATATCAGAAGTCCTTAAGTATGGTGTTTTCTAGCTATCATCCAGTATATTTAGGGTTCCCAGCGTAGTGCTGGAAGCCTATTGTTTTTGCTCGGATTCTTATTCTTATTCGTCTGCCTTAAAAGTGTCTGGATCTCCAAAACTAAATTATAAGAGGTACAGTTACAAAACTTACTTATAGTGTGTAATTACTTATAGTGTGTAACTGTACTTGTGTAACTGTACTTTTATTATAGGTAGTCTTTTTAACATCTGACAGGGGGACTGCCAATGGAAATTAGCCTCTGTGGCTATAATTGGGTACTTTTACACTGTAAAGTGTTCATTAATGTACGATGTCCATCTTTACCAAATAAAAATAAATAAAACTTGGCAGATCGGTTCATTATCTCACCCTCTTCTCACACACACAAAATCGTAGCAATCGGCAATGTTTTGCTGGACCGGAAGTCAGTCCGTCGCATTGCTGTCCCCGCAGGAACAAGGAAATAGAAACCAAGAAATTCAGCAGCGGCTGAAAAACAAGCGTAAAAGCCCCATCTCTTTGGATGGCTGTGACCCGCTGTGTACCAGAAAGAGGTATGTCTACATATACATTATGTGAAATATTGAATTGTTTCCTGTGATTTATACCCAAAGTAGTCAGCTTGCCTCCAAAACTGCTAGCGATTTAAATCATTCTACCACTTCGCGAAGCTAACGTTAGCTAGCTTGCAGCAAGCTAACCTGTCAATCGATACAGTGACAATGGTTGGCAGAAAACTGAAAAGTGAAATCCCGGTTCGGAAACCCATATGATGAATGAATATGAATATTGGCCAGTCAGATAAAATTGCACTCATAATATCCACCACTATAGCTGTCTAATTAATAAATTATTCATAATCATGTATTTTAACTGTGCCATCGATATTATTGTGTCTGCTGCTTCCCAGGTTCCAGTCCTTAGCCAGGCCTAAGGATACAGGACAACATTATGGGACTGCTGTCTGACCCAAATAGAAGGCGTGCTTTGATCAGCATGCTCACCCGCCTCAATGCCCCAATCTGGTGAGTTATTTAAATCACTGATAGGTGATGTGTGAACCTCAAGTCTCAAATGCACCATAAACCCATTCTGTACACTTTTGCTTTACCTTACTGCAATACCCTAAATGCACAAAAATTCACCTTTGCTTTGTTTGTTTGTTTTTTATGTCTTCCTTCCTCCCTCTCTCTCCTGTTCAGCGTGGTCTGTTACATGGCGGGTTTGGCATGGTTTATGGGGTTAGCATTTGAGCCTTTCACTCTGCGTACCTACATGTCAGAGAACGCCATGGGCTCCACCATGGTGGAGGAGCGCTTTCCAGCAGGGGAGAGGGCTCTGGCCACGGGCAGGGAGTTTGCAGCTCATAAGAAGAAAGCAGGGTAAGCAAAATAGACCTACAATGAGGGAACACTCTGTCACCCGCCCTGTCTCTATTCAAATCTAACCAGATGTTTCTCTGCAGCGGGATGCCAGTGGATTGGCTGGTGAAGACCATGCAATCTCGAGGGCTGGAGGTGTTCACCCAGAGCTTCTCTCGCATGCTTCCTTTCCCTGATGAAAACAAAGAGAGATATGTGAGTTTGTGATGCATGGATTTAGTGATGTATTACGTTTTAGCTTGGCATCATATGCACACAATCAGTGATAGTTTTGATGCGATGTGATCTTTATTTTATTCAAGGATCATCATATTGCATATTGCAGTTGTGTGTGACGTAAACATATTCTTAAACAAACATGGTTATCTTACAAATACAGTAAATTGAGATTTTTCTCAGGCTTCTACTATCTTAGAATCCACCTTTTGTAAAAATTCTTAAGTCTTTCATAACAATCTAACTAAAATAAATGAATAGAAATGTAATTTTGCTATACAAAACCCATTTCAGTTCATCATATAAAGGGTAATAGAATGGTTTTCATATTAGTTTTCATACATTCCCCGACTTGGGCTCCCTTATATCAATATATATCTTTCTCTGTCACCTCTCCTCTCCAGATGGTGAAAGGCACTAATGTATATGGGATCCTGCGGGCCCCTAGAGCCCCACGGACTGAAGCCCTGGTGCTGAGTGCCCCCTGTAGCCCAGGGAATATCAACAACCAGGCTGTGGGGCTGCTACTTGGTTTGGCACAGTACTTTAGGAGTGAGTACATCACCCACAGTGCCTTGTCTCTCTGCTACATTATACCTGTATACAACACCTTCATCCTCACTGTACACAAAAACGACACACATGCACGTTAGCATCCACCTACTTCAATATTTTAAAAAAAAAAGATTATATTTCAAAACTTGCATGCCTCCAACACAATTTAACACCTCCAGTGAGAAGAGTGGATTGACATAGCAATGGCATTTCTTGATTTAATTACTGTTGTGCTCCTCAATAGGTCAGATTTACTGGGCCAAGGATGTCATCTTCCTGGTGAATGAGCATGACCTGATTGGTATGCAGGCCTGGCTGGAGGGCTACCACCACACCAACACTACAGGTGATTACAAAACACTGCAACAATTAGCCCTGAATTGTCTGAATTCTTCCTATACTCAAAACATTAGTCTCCAACACCACCCAACTTTCCCTGCTTATGCAATTATACTATTCAGGGAAAAGTATTAGATATTAGCTATTTGTTTGTTATTTCGTGAGCTTGGAATTGTAAGGTTATAGTGCAGTTCTGAGATACTGAGCATCAAAGATTTGACATACCAGCTGGTATAACTGTTATGTACTTTATTTATTTTTAAATATTTAACCTAAAACATTTCTTTAACATTCAAAGATGATGAATATGTAGGTAATTCAATTTTGATTATAAAAAGTCAGATAGACTCTTATAATTCCAAGCTCACGGTTTCCGTAACAGATTTTTTTTTAAAGGGCTGCACTCCTCAACTGACTCTCCCTCTGTAATGGATCATCTAGGTATGGACTGGTCTCCGCTGCAGGGGCGTGGTGGTTCCATCCAGGCAGCCCTGTCCCTGGAGCTCAGCAGTGATGTCATCACCAGTTTGGACCTGGTCCTGGAAGGGCTCAACGGCCAGCTACCCAACCTGGATCTTGTCAACCTCTTCTATGCCTTCTGTCAGAAGATAGGGGTCCTTTGCACCATCCAGGGCAAGGTATAAGCTTGTAAACACTTGCAGATGCTGTCACATTTTCTCTGTGTATAAATAATTAAGTAAATGTAGATTTGTTGTAATGAACTGTTTCTATCATGTGTTTGGTGAGCAGAATGGTGGATTACCTAAAGTATTTAGGTATTCTCTCTGGATCTTAATATAGCTGCTGAGGAATGACTGGGACACTGTAGCAGGCTACAGCCATGCAGTCCAGACCATGATGCTGATGGTACTGAAGCAGGCCAGTGGGCGGCCTTGGGGGGACCATGGCCTGTTCCTGCGCTACCATATTGAGGCTGCCTCCATCAAGGGCATCAACAGCTTCCGCCAGTACAAGACTGACGCCACCACCATTGGCAGGTCAGCACAAGTGCATTTACATGGACAGATCAGACCAGGTCATTATGTTTCTGTTATCATCATTTAAGTGTTAGTTATCCAATCCAGTTCTGTATTGTTTATCATATTGATTTTTCGTTTGTTTGTTTTTAGGTGAGAGTTTGTATAAGCCCCTTGTTTTTGAAATCTCATCTGCATAAATTGTTGTTTTTTGTCTCTTTTTTTGCCGTATATACTATAAACTCTATGCTGTGACTTGGCCACGGCATCTTTTACCCATTACTTTCGATCGATGTAATCATAGTCCTTTTGTGTTTCCGCTTGCCAGGCTCCTGGAAGGAATGTATCGTAAGCTGAATAACCTCCTGGAGCGCCTGCACCAGTCCTACTTCTTTTACCTTATGCCGTCACTCGCTCGCTTTGTCTCCATTGGTTACTACATGCCAGCCTTCGGCCTGCTCGCCATCATACTGCTGCTTCGTGTATCCTCTCACTGCTATTTTACATTCATTTTAATCAGATCAAAAAACATTTTTTAAATTTTTATTATTTTTATTTGACAGGGACAATGCACATTAATAACATTTCTGTAAAATGTGCCAGATTTAGCCAAAAAGACAAATTTTCATCTGTAGTCCCTGGGCATGTTAGTTGACAGACATAAAAATGCATTAAAAACAGCGGACAATTGTAAACCATACAAAACGCAGGCATCATAAGACAAGATTATAAACACCACAACAAGAAGCAACCACAACAAGCATCATAAAAGCAGCAAGCACATATAACACATAAGGGCAGCACCTGGACACCACTTGAACTGACACCTTCCCCTTTCTTCCTCTTATACTCTTTTGCACTCTACGGATGCTACTTATTATTGCTGCATATTCCTATTGAATGCTTAGCTGATGAAGACTGTGATATATGGTTGGTTTGAATACTGTTGACAAAATGTACTTATTGTAAGTCGCTTTGGACAAAAGCGTCTGCTAAATGCCATAATGTAATGTAATGTAATGTAATTAGTACATATAGCACATTTAAGCACATATAGCACACAGCACAATTTGCACATATTGCACATAGCACAAAAATGCAGCATTAGCACACAGCACAGTTTTCACATATAGCACATGGAACAATTAGCACATGAGAAGCATAGACAAGCAACATGGAAAGAAAACAAGACAAACATGTCAGTTGCACACTGACAAGCATGTATGTAGACTTGCTTTGATGACAGACCAGGGTATCGTATAATACACAATTACATGTTTACAAATTAGCCAACAGTATGATTAATATTTTTTATTTTGACACATTATACTGTATACTTTATCAATTTTGCCCTTGACTATAGTACAGGCCTTAGACTTGTGGGTTCAACTAGTAGCTCCACCACCAAGAACAGAGGATGGTATCGCTGACATCGAACAGGTTAGTCAGACTCACTTGCCTGCCTCTGTCTGCCTTTCTTTCTCTCACGCTACGACAAACGTGTCAAAAACTCAAAAGATAATAAACCATCTATGTGACTGAGACATGTAATATGCTGTTTATTAGTCAGTGGTAATCTTCCAAGTCAACAATAATCTATTGACATCTACTTCTGCACTCCTCTGTCTCTCAGCAGTCCAGTCCAGGGGTGCTGTCAGTGTTGACTCCACTGGTGATCAGCCACCTGACTGGAGTAGCTCTGTACACCCTGCCGATCCGTTCTCAAGAGATGGCTGTGGAACACTTCCCGGTGTCAGAGACTGAGGCTGTGGTCCTGACGGCTATTGCCATCTACACGGCAGGCCTGGCTTTACCTCACAATACACACAGGTAGCTACTGACACTTGCAACACAAAAATTCAGATCTTTGATGTTATAATTCTTTTCAAGTTCACCCAAGGAGCTAAATTTACTTGACAAGACAGATCTTGCATTGCGAAGGCAAGCTACAATATAGGCCTATATATTTCTCTTTTGCACTCTTTCCATTTGTCACGTATGCCTTGACTTCACTGGCCATGGTTTAGCTGTGCTGTGTCCTGTCTGGCTCAAAGCCAGTCTCTACTGGCCGAATGGACTAATGTTCAACACCACTTTAGACACTAGGCACTATCACTTTATAGTTTTTGTTTTGTATAGTTTGTATTTATCTATATTACCTCCTATTACATGTACTTTATTATTACCTGTATTTTATTATCTTCCCCTATTTTCTTGGCATTGTTCTGCCAATTGCTGCTGTGACGCATGAATTTCCCCTAGGGGATCAGTAAAGTGCAATCTTATCGTATCTTATCTTAAACGGGTTGTGCAGTATTCACTTTTAGTAGTAGCATTATTAAATGTATATTCATTTTATAAAATAAGTAATTAGGAGAAAAATAATAATTCTATTGTTGTGTCACTGTTCTCTCACTCTAGTGCTGGAACTATGCTAATTTGAAGTACTGCTGTTGTTTGACTAGCTGAAACTAACTAAAGCATACCGTACCGCACCATGGTTAGCCCAGGCCAAGCCACACTCAACAGAGCTAGTGGAGAAGTATATCAGCTACAGTGCACTCTAATGTGTTGTAGCGTAATCACTTACATTTAATCTCTTTGTCATGCTGCTTCCTGCAGGCTCCTGTCAGGCGAGGGCACAGAGCAGGGCTGGAGAGTGCTGAAGCTCGTAGCTGTGCTGTACCTGGCTGTGCTGCTGGGTTGCACCGCCCTCATCAACTTCTCCCTGGGATTTATCTTGGCTCTCACCCTGGTGCCTTTGGCTGCCTTCATCACACCCCACGTACCAAAGTAATACACTTACACACACCCCTTGTCCATGTTGGTTGTGTCTCGCACTTAGTGATATAGATCCCTGATACACCTTGCTAGTCAGTTGTCTGAGAGCACTGTAAATGCTGTGTATGTTATTCAAGCAATATATATCTTGTGAAATCTCTGCAACATTAAATAGTTTACACCAAATTCATCCATCCACTCAACTCATTTTTTGAGGTTTTATAATATTAATGATGATGATAATAAAGATAAACTTGACAAAATGTGTATGGCACTTTTCATAAGTAAATTGAAATAAAGTGCTTCCCAGCATACACTGTATGCTCAGTTCTATGGAAGTAAAGTGCCTCTCTCTCTCTCTCCTCCTTCTCCCCTCAGGGTTCCATCAGCCTTCATCATGGTCATCCTCAGCCCAGGCTGCACGCTGCTCTTTTCTGTCTTTTTCTTCCAGGAGCTGCAGGAAACGCCTGTCAACTTGCTAGATGGTTGGATGCTCTTCCTGTCAGTCATCTCGCAGGGCATCCTCGACCACTCCCTGTACGGCTCTCTAGTCTACCCTCTTGTGGCCTTGCTAGTCTATCCTTGCTGGCTGCTTTTCTGGAACATCCTCTTCTGGAAGTAGATGCCACTCGTACAGGACCCACGCAGGACTTTATGGGGGGGAAACCCCTCCATCAATAACATACCGTCTGAGGTGTGAGGAATATCCATTGGAGAGATTGGGACAGAAGGGAAATGGCTACAGTTGACTTGGAAAGAATGCAGTGACTCCCTTATTTTTTTTTTACATTGGTACATTGGTTTATATTGGTATTATTATATTTACTCAAAGTATTCCGTTCTTAAAATGTGGGAAAGAATTTCCAGAAATTTCTCATCGAAAAAACAAACATCACCATTCACCCCTTTTTATTTAGAAAAGGACACAATGGATAGTTACATCAGATCCTGTGTATTTGTACATGAAAAAGCAAAGTTCACTATGAAAAGTAAATCATTAATACTTAATTAATTCATTAAATGTCTAGAATTGTGTTTCCACTTTGGCAGAATGGACTGATTTGTATTTCACACCTCACTTACAAAAAAATTCATTTTGAAATCATTTTGTTAAAATGTGCAAAAAGAGAGCGGGCGGGTTCTTTCCCAAGTAACTACTGAAGATATCTAGATCTGCATCTGCTGACACTACTTCTGTTTTTATACTTGTTTGTTTTTATAACTTTCTTTGAACCATGTGTACTCCTAATTTATAAATGCCAAAATAAAAGACTGAAATAATTTTGGTTCATATGATTTGAACATATCATTCATATTACATCACTTAATTCCACATTCATGGCTTAAAACATAAAACCTTGAACATCAGGAATGATGAATATATACAGGAATATATATATATACATTCACTCACTTCTGGAACTTTGTATTAGGCATTGCACACAGGATTTTTGTCAAACATCTTGTAAAGTAAAAATTTTGTTTGTCATGGAAAATGAAAAAAACTTCAATGTTACGAAAACCTTAAGACGGTTCTTGAAAGACGCAAGGTTGCCTGTCCTCTCAAAAGTTAGGAGAAATTACCATTCTGAAGCTTTTGTTCAACAAGGCTCTCATGAGGCATTCCCCTGGACCCCAGTACGCCAATGAGATTTCCAATTTCATCCAGAGCTATAAAATATCTAAGCCACATGAAATGACTGTAGCTGCGTTTACACAACATAAAACTGAACTGGAACTATGGCAATGTGTACAAAGAAATGAACGTGCTATGGAATGGCGCCACTGCTTGGGTTCAACGATCACACCATTCATAGCCATTGATACTGACGATGGCAATTACTTTAGAGACTGAGTAAATCAATTGTGTCGATGTGCCCAGAAAAGTAATTTCCTAAATATCCAGAAATGTGTAAAACCTACACCATGATGAAAGTACTGCACGGGATGAAATGAAATGAAAGCTGTTGTGTATTTGTTCCTCATGGTCTGGTTGATTACAAAAGCATAGAGATAGAGCGAAAGAAAGAAAAAATACATAGGTGCATTTTCCATTAGAGTATAAATGATCAAGGCATGATTTGCTTTATGTTACGTTTCATTATGTTTATTCAGCTAACACCGTTTTACAGCATTATGTATTGTTAAAACAAATCACTGTCACAGCTCAGAATAAATCATTGAGTAAAATGAGATCAAGAGTTAAACAAACCAATTACTCAATGCATCTCGTTAAAAATAAAACACTTAATACAATGTTATAAAAAAATAAAAGCACTTTACCCTGTAAACGCGTGGCATACTTTCTCCTTCCCAACCATGGCATTTTTGTTTTGTTCAAAATTATTTTGGCACCAACCAATGACACACTTCAAGGTGGGCAGAAACTGAAAGTATGACGTTCTCTTATCTTCGCTTGGGATTGAATAGGAGGAACTTACATTATCGTCCCTCCCTCTAAAATAAATATTGGACTGGTATGCATTGTTTGCGCCACACATCCACCCCTTACAATAAATAAAGAAGTCTGCCAAGATGCAACGGTATTTAACGATCATGTCATCATGTCCATATACTAGGCAGTCAAAGCAGATGCTCTCTGTCTGTAGTTCCTCATCTGAGCCTCATGGAGCTGTGCGTCATGCTACAGTGCTTTTACCGCTCCAGTCTTCACCAGCCAGCCAGCCAGCTAGCTGTCACGACCCTCAGTGCACTTGACAGTCTTGACGTGAGTACGTTGTCAGTAAATACGTGAGTTAACCAACAGAATTAGCCATCTCACTCTCACGTGTGTGAGGGAGAGGGATGGCAACCAGATTGCGTTGCTGGGCAATCAGCTGCTGCTTAAACCAGGCTCTCCCCGATCCTCTCTCCTTCCTTTCTCCTTTATGAGAGAACGAGAGAAGAGAACGGGTGATATAATCGACAGGAAGTGTTAATATGAATAGGACTTTAATGGGTATTGTTTGACAGCATGCAGTACCTGCTGGATGCGGCTGTGCTTGTGTGTGTCAGGTCTGGCCGTTGCGCAGATCTCGCAGCCGGGGCGGGAGGGCTTGTTGATGAAAGTGCACGAGGGACAAGCCCACTCTGTCTGCAGAGAGGATATGGGTGGAAGTTTACTTTCATCGTGCGTCTACTCTTACCAACAGCATGCACAGGACTGG
Organism: Rondeletia loricata; assembly: GCA_900302605.1. NCBI lineage: Eukaryota > Metazoa > Chordata > Actinopteri > Beryciformes > Rondeletiidae > Rondeletia > Rondeletia loricata. The sequence goes on from OMLI01086833.1 coordinate 14,119, forward strand.
TAACGTACCTGTGATTTACTGGCTTTGCTGTGTTTATCGTTCAGCTGCAAAGACTCCAGGTTGAGGGTGTCTTTGATTTCACCCCCAACGGGTCTATCACCTCCACTAGCTGTGCTCCCTACAGTCGATGAGAAAAAAATGAGTACGCCTTTTCCAGTTTGAAAGCCGCACACAACAGGGAAGGTATGCATGCGAGACTCACCCTGGTTGTTGTGGGTAAGCCTGGAGGGCAGGGTGCTGTAGCCCCTGAGGTCCTGGGAGGCGGGGCCGTTGCTTGG
>OMLI01086834.1:0-11059 GCA_900302605.1 Rondeletia loricata
GACATGTCGTGTTGCCGTAGTTGCTCCATGCCCTCGTTGACAAACTTCAGGCAGCCCTGAATGTCCGCCATGAGTGCCTCGTACTCCTGGAAGGTCTTCTCGATTTTCTTCCTGTCCGGTGTGGCGTTCACCTGGAGGTGAAACAGCAGTCTGACCGTGAGCATTTTGTGCTTTAACATATGAGGAGTCTTGTTCCAAAATGAGATATTTACGGTTTGAAAAAAAAGGTGACTCCTAGAATTACAAAATGAAGGATTGAACAACATTGAATTTGATTCTGCCAATGTATAAAATAACAAAACCCGATTCCACATTTTTGGGAAATAAAAAGGTCAACTTCGTGTTGATTTTACTATTTGAATTAGGAAGATGATCTGGTAGTTTGCTTTCAGGACCGAATCACCGTGTTTATATGTTTGCGCGTGTAAGAAACGACCTGCTGATTGGTCCAAATGTCCACACCCACTCCTGAAGCTGGCTGAATAGGGGATGAAGAAATTACCTCCTTTACCAATCATTGTAAACAGACGAAAAAAACGCTGAATAAAACCTGATTCAGCGTTTTTTTCGTCTGTTTGGTAGTTACATCATGTCAAGGTAACTACCAAACTCTAATGATGCTTTAACTATGATGATCCTGGAATGTATTATAAGAGCACGTTGCCTTATTATTATAGCACCTTAGTCGAGTCCAAGTCAATTCCAAGATCGGATCGAGTTCGAGTCAAGACCGAGACCAGAGCAAATCAAATCCTATTCAAGGCCAAGACCAAAATAGGCATTAAACGGTGTGGATGTCATTCCAGATGTAAAAACAAGGCAGCAGTAAACATGTCGTCCCCCACAAATGATGCAGGCACCCCTTAGGGCCCATCAGTAACAAGATACATCCTCCCTCCAAGTTTAGTCAAAATCAGACCAGAGGTGTAGCAGTTATGGCCTTTCAAAGTTAGACATTTTGACCTTTAAGTATAGCATCAGTCCAATGAATGTCTTTTTTTCAAACACCAGAACACAGTGCCAAAATGTGTCATCAGAGGTCACGGGCAGCCAGGAGCAGCAGCCCTGAAGCTGGTAGGGATTCAGTGTTTTGCTCAAGTAATTTACTTTACTTTGTTTATTCCTTCCCTTTAAGTTTCTGGTCATTTGACAGGAAAGTCAATAAAAACTATTGAGCTCAACAACAACGTACCAAACACTGTGCTTGGGGAGGACAAAGCTAAGAATATCAGCGCAGACATCATTCTTTAAAACCGGTTTTCTCACTCACACGTCACGGTCTTACACCTCTCCATCAGATAGTTGGCATCCTGGTGGAAGATTGGCGTAAAGATATTTGAGAGGTAATCCACAATGCAACGAAACAGAGGCTGTTTTTAAAGAGGCTAGCACCACTCTGGATGAATATACAGACATAGAGACATCGTATATTCAGTTCTGTGAGGAAATCTGTATACCGGTACGAACGGTGACATCATACAGCAATAACAAGCCGCAGTTTTCACGAGAACTGCAGGAATTGTGTAAGGAGAAACACAACGCGTTCAAAAACGGGGATGTGGAGAAATATAAAATTGCCAAATACAAACTTAGAGCTGCTATAAGAAAGGCAAAGGCTGACTACTCAAAGAAACTGGATGAAAAACACTTACCAACTATCAGCAATGCCCTACTGCCCCCACAGACCCAGCCCCTGAGCTGCCTGACTCATTACATGTATTCTACACCCGCTTTGAGAAACCCACAACAGTCTCACCGCCAATGATGCCCTCTTCTCAACTACCACCCCCCTTTTCAATAGATGTCAATCAGGTTCGTGCTGGCTTTCGCAGGCTCAATAAACGCAAAGCAGCAGGCCCAGACCATCTAACCCCAGTGCTGCTCAGTATTCTGTGACATCTATAACACAGACGTGTCGCATTAACATCTGTGGCTATGAAAACCTTTGAACGACTGGTTCAGGATTACCTCAAACTCTGCACTTCATCCATACTAGACCCACTCCAGTTCGCTTACAGACCAAACAGATCCACCGACGACGCAGTCAGCCTTGCACTTCACTACACCCTGGAGTCAAAATACACATATACTCGCATTCGTTTCATAGATTTCATTTCAGCATTCAACACCATCAACCAACCAAGCTCACAGACAAACTCCTAAAAATGAACATCACCCCTTCAATCTGCTACTGGATCTTGGACATTCTCAGCAATAGGACACAAACTGTGAAAACTGGCAAATGAACATCTCGCCCCCTTACCACCAGCACAGGCACACCGCAGGGCTGCGTCCTGTCACCGCTGATCTTCTCCCTCTTCACCAATGATTTCCAGTCTCACAACAACTCTGTCAAGATCTTAAAGTACGCAGACGATACAACAATCCTTGGCCTCATATCAAAAGATGACGATACAGCGTACCGTGAGGAGGTTGAGAGAGCAGTAAGTTGGTGCCAGGACAATGACCTGGTCCCGAACACCCAAAAAAACCCAGGAGACCATAATAGATTTCAGGAGGAACAATCAAAACAAGCCACCCGTCCTCATCGATAACGAAACCATCACTATCTCCATCACTATCTCCAACTACATCAGCAACAATCTTAAATGGGAAACCAACTGCAACCTCTTTCAGCTACTGCCCTCCGTGAGGCGCTACCGGTCATTAGGGGGGAGAACAGAGAGATCTTCCCCCAAGCCATTCTCACCCTAAACTGGACATCATAATCCATAATACAGTACAGCAGACATCTGCACTACATAAATCTACTGGACTCTATCCCCATCACTACAACATATCCATGCACTATGCACTACTGCACTGCACTTTATTAACTTATGTCACATACTACTGCTATTGCTTTGTTCTACTTGATTTGTCCTGTATGCTTGTCTGCCTGTGTATATGTCATGTGATTCTATTATATATGTAATGTCATAAATGTGAGCTCTCCAGCTGTACTGAACCAAATTCCACCAGCTTGCTGTGTGGCAATAAAAGTACGTGACAGCTATTAATTTGGCTTCAAACTTTTTACATTTTAAGTACAGTATGTGCAGACAGGGCAGTTCACTCTGTGGCCTGCTGAGCTCCATTATCTGCCTGGCTCATTGGGGCTGCTAGATGGGATTTAGCACAGGTCATAAATCTAAGTCCCCCCCCCTCTCCTGCAGTGACTCAGTCATCCACCTGCTCTGTGTCTACAGCTGTGGGAGAGCTGTTTGTTCAGAGGATGAACAAACAGAGTCATACAGAAGAGAGGAGCATGCAGTGTGCAGGGGAGTCGAATGCAGAACGTGTGTCTCTGGTATCAAGGGGCCACCGCAATCTCTGGCTGCAGTTGTCGCACGGATATGCACACACATACACACACACACACACACTCACACACACACACACACACACAGGCGTGCACACTCACACATACCGTAGAGTGCTAGAGTGAGGACCCTGCTGCAGACCTAATGCAGTAACCACGCATTGTCCTAACTCTCTCTCTCTCTCTCTCTCTCTCTCTCTCTCGCACACATACACATGCACTGCTGCTTGTGCTGCTTGTGCAGTGCTGTCAGATCTGTACTGTGCCTGCTCATGTGGAAAAATAAGAAGAGAGGGAGAGAATACAAAGGACGGCAGAAATGGTCAGTTTATTCAATAAAAACAAATCTTTGAGAAATTATTAAATGAAATGAAGGAAAGCTATGATTAAATAATACACCAGATATTGGTATCGTAATATTCTTCATTCATTGTCTTTATCCGCTTATTCCTGTTCAGGGTCACAGGGGGCTGGAGCCCCCTCCCAGCATGCATTGGGTGGAAGGCAGGGAAACACCCTGGACAGGTCGCCAGTCCATCACAGGGCTGACACATAGAAAGACAATCACAATCACATTCATACCTATGGTCAATTTAAAGTCTTCAATCCACCTGACTTGCATATCATGTGGGAGGAAACCAAAGGAAACCGACAAACACCGGGGGAACATGCAAACTCCACACAGAAAGGGCCGGGGCCAGGAATCTAAAGTTTAGCCAGAGCCTGTACCACAGCTTTTTTGCCTATTTTGGCTTATGATCAAATTACTAAAGTTTCTCTGTACTAAATTACACTTTAAGCTACATATCCACACTCTCACGTCCTGTGATCAAGGTGTGGAGAGAAGCTGGCCAACATCGAAGTCTGAGCATTGTGTGACACCTCCCAGGCCAGCTCTCTCTCCCAGAGGGATGTTTTTTGTCTGGCTTTTCAACATCCAGCTGTTCGAAGATAATATCCCACACCACCCACAGTCAATAGCTGTTAATTACTGAGCATAGATGTTCAGTGTAGGTCGATACGGAACGGCCATTTCACTGTCTGTTGGATAATTATCTCCCAGATCTCATTAAGAGACGGGGGAGTTAGGGAGAGCAGAACAGATGAGGAGAGAGGAAGAATGAAAAGGGATGTGTGTGCACAAAGGGAGAGCAGGGGAAACGAGTGTGGTAAATTCACCATTGCAGGATAAAACTCACTCTGTTCACTGATAGGCTCAATCCAACTTAGCTTTATGCCATCATTATGATTTTGTCCCTTAGATAACTACTCTTGGCTACCACTGTACTTGAGACTCATCTGGTGCTGTACATAAGCAGTCTGGTTCTCAAAAGCCCTAAATAGACTAGAAGGGTAAAGCCACAAATGATGAAAAAAGAACAGTACTTGGCATCAATAAATCAGTTTATTTAAAAGAATATGTTACAATTTATTACAGTAAGCGAAGTAACCAAACAGCTTTGTCTTGAATTTTACATTTCAACATGTCAAACGAGTTTGTCAGTCTTCATCTTATTCTTAGCATGACTCTTTGAAAGCCAAACCCTATCAGGTGAAAAAGCTGTACAACCAGAGATGCTGAATTTGTTTTATATTGTATCTGAATTAAATAAATAAAGTTGAAGTGACACTTGACCTTAGTCAAGTGAGAGTGAGAGAGAGAGAGAGGGGTAAGAGAAAGAGAACACAGACATGATTGGTGGGCAGATAAGACAATGTCAGACAATCAACCATATCAACGGTCAGGCATGGTCTAGTAAACAGACGAATCCTGGGAAATACAGTAAACCTTTAGGACTGGACATTCAATCATTCAGTTCAAGGCTCAACACATTCAATTAAACACTCCTTTACATACCCATTAAGGTTGAAGCTGTTGAAGCTCACCAATCACCCAAAATGACTAGTGCTGAACACCACCATGATTATAACAAACCCTCTTGCTAAGAGCCACTGATGTCCATGTCTTTTCCTGCTTGCAGATAACAAAAATATAGTTCATATACTCATAGTAAGCTTTCCCTATATGGATAAGCTAGACAGGCTCATCCTGTAAAAGCATGTATCAACTGATAATGTATCTGCGGATAATGTAACATGTCAAAATGTTATTAAAATGTCCCTCTAAATGGCTCGAAAATTTAATAAAACCTACAAATGTAATAAATTGCATAATGTAATAACATCACATTATTGCATTAACCATTTATTAACATATTAGCATTTTTTTAATTTTTTCTGATGATGAAATAATAATGATGTAACAGTAATATTATTATTACATCATCGGCTGTTAATGTTATATGTTACGCCCCAATAATTGCTGGTTAATGTAATCATGTAATTGTATTACATTGTCTCTGAATTAATTACATGAACTGGTTATATGACATTTTCAACCCACTTAGAGGGACATTAGGTCACATTGTTTATTACATGATCAGTTGCTACAAAGCCTTTAGTAAATGTCTACAGTGATCTACATTTCTCTCATGTTGATGAATGATGCAAGCGGCCCCTTTTGTTCAGATATCATCTTACTCCCACTGGGCCAAATTCTGGAGTGCACGACTGGTGTAAGAGTACAATGAAGTACGGGCTACAGAGAGATATATAGTCCTGCATGGAAAGGCCATCTAAATTACAGGGCTATTGTAAAGTCCAGAGGGAGCTCCAGTGGTCTACTGGTGCACTGCCAGACAGAGAGAGGGCATGGAGAGAAGGACCCCTGCTGTCTCTTCTGGGTAATGCACAGTCAACATACTGCACTGCTCTTTTACAATGGCACTGTCCTCAAAACATATGCATGGAGCTTTCTCCCATGTACGATAAACACATAGAAGTTCAAATTAATGTAAAGCCCCTGCACCTGAATATACCATTTTATGTTGCAGTACAGTATCATACTGTATATGCCAGTCAGTCCAAAATGAAAGTAAACTAACTGCAGGCTTATTCCTGTAGTATTCCCACTATCTGCTTGTTTGACTAAATTTCCCAAGTTTGGAGGTTGTTAATACTGTTGGTTAAAGTGCAATATTAGTCTAGAGTTTGACAATAACCTGCTCATGTATCAAAGGATCACAACATTCTGCTCTGTACACCCAATAAAAATCATTCACCAACTAACAATAACTGAATGAAACATTAGCGATCTGTCTATCAATCTGACAAAAGGTCTGCTCTCTCTCCCTTATTTCCTCTCATTTCCCACAATATGATTTTAATTCTCTCTTTAAAATGCAGATTCAGCGCCAAAAATGTATGAATGCGATTCGGTTGTGGCTTACATTCTCTGAGGGCCTCTCTCTGGTTGGCTCCTGTCTTTCAGGGAGCTAGGGGCCAACTGCAAACACGCATAACAACCGCTTTTAACTGGCCAAAAAGACACAAGGGACACTGCTGCTCTATTCCATTAATCGAGAAGCTCAGTGTCTTTCTGTGTTCAAGATGGGCAGACCTTCAGTATCTCTCATCAGTCTCTTTGTCTGTGTTCCCCTTTGTGACCAGCAACAGCTTTAATTTTTCCATGTCAGTCCAATAAAAGTTGTTATTCCTTCTTCTCCTCAGCTTCCTCTTCCAGGTAGGCCTCCTGCAGAGCAGGCTCAGAACCTCCTCAGGCAATAGTCACATTCTACTTCAAGTCCCTGCCAATGAGGAGAAGACTTATATGAATCCATGAGTTCAAGTTTAGGACTAATTTCCTTTTGAATGTATGTTTATGATGTGTTGGATTCAAGAGTTCTGGTTCATGAGTCTGTGGCGGTTTATGCTTCCGTTTAACTAATTTGTTCATTTGCAGTTGTTTGTTGGTTTGTATGTAATGGTGTAGCTTCTTGGTTTGTAGTTGCTTGAGTGTAAATGATGACCATGTAGTTAATAGCTGAGTGTTGTGGGGTTCTGGGGCTAGATGAGGGCCAAACTGAGCTGAGCCGATCCAAGTTGAGATGAGCAGATGATGAGGGTGTGTAGTTAGGAGGTAATGACCTCTCCTCCTAGGTGCCTCCATCCCTTCTGTGCCTCAACAGCTGGAAGATATTCTGCAACACAAACACCGATCAGGACCGAGACACACAAACTCAGATAGACACACGCTCACACAGACAGACAGACAGACAGACACAGACAAACGCGCACACACACACACACACACACACGCTACTACTGGATCACAGACAGGACAGAGGCAGGCAAAGCCTTACCTTGCCACACATACCATCTTTACTGCAGTTCTTATTGTCCTTGTCTGTAGCCTCCTCTTCCACCTGTAGACACAGAGACACACAGCAGCTATGAGCTAAGGACACAGGTAAACAGAGAGAACAGGTTAGTCTGTAAGTAGACTGTCCTTACCTCCTTCCTCCACTTCAGTTCACAGAAGACTCTCTCGAAGCACTCATGCATGTAGTTAAACTGAAGATCGGCGATTCACAGCAAATACAAAGCCAGGAACATTAAAGATAAACAAGATTAGTGTCGATGAGGTTCATACACTTTTCTTAATCACATTTCTTGACTTGTCCATGACTATACATATAAAAGAGAGCGGGCACTCTTTATTTACAGTTGGAAAGCAGAAAGGGAGACACAGGAGAGAAAGTTCTGGTGGGATTTTCACACAAATGTTTTGTTAAAAGGCTGACATGAATGCCCCAGGTCTCGTTTTGGCTAGCTATAAATATAACTTGGGTATCATGTAATAAGGAAATGTGTTATTTAGGTTATTATTCTCTGATATTGAACACTAGACAGCTTGAAAAAAAGATTTCAGAAGAAATGTCCATGACGTTTCCAATTCTTTTGAACATGCACTGTTTTCCACCAGTGTTCCAAGCTTGGATAACACCATTTTCAAATTCGATGACATTTCTTGTTTTTCATGACCGTAGGAAGCCTGTTTTCATTAGAATACATTGAGTACTATGGCGCATGTGTGTGTATGCGTGTGTGTAATGCTCACATAGGGTGTGAAGATCTTGACCCAGCGTGGTTTCTTCTCTCCCCGTGCGTACTCAAAGCAGAAGGCCATGCCCTCTTCATCCGTGTCCCACCTCTGCATCTCCCCCCAGTCAAACGCAATCACCTGGTTCTGGAACCAGGTAAAAGCGTTAGTACACACACTCTACTATTATATACATACAGAGAGACACATACACACACGCACACACACTAACACACAGTCGCCCTTGCCTCTAGTGTCCCCTCCTCTGTGCAGGCGTGCAGCTTGAAGTGGTGTATGCTGATGGCTGTGATGACGTGGCCTTTACGTCGGGAGTCGCAGGAACAGTGGGGGAATATGATCTCGTTGTAGCCCTCACAACCCCTTAACAAACTCAGATACTGAGAGAGAGAGAGAGAGAGAGAGAGAGAGAGAAGAGACGAGATGAAGATAGTGTTTGTTACAATGTTTGAAAAGGGTTGCCACTGACTCAAGTATGCAAGGAAGCAGGATGCACCTTGTGATTCAACTGAGTGTTAAACTGTTCTAGTGCATGCTCACAAATGACTAAGCTTTATAGTCAGTAGAGTACAGTCAGACTCATAGACACTGTGACAGTTCTACTTTAACATGTCAGGCTTATTCATTCTCCCCCCTGTAGCCCTCTCAGCTATCATCAGGTAGAGTTCGGCCACTGCAGTTTTCAGTGGCAACCATGAGAGCTCCATCATCCTTCTCAGTGGCTGTCTCTAATGCTCCCTTCAAGTGCTGTCGGAAACTATTTCCTTTGGTACATACGACGGGGAAAGTGGGAATTTTCGGATACCTGAGTTGCTGAGATGTGAGGTTTATGGAAGCCACGTCAATAACTAATGGTAATAGTGGTTGAATGTTTCCAGTTTCAGTCTTTGTTTAGCTTTTAGTTGTATTGGATGTTTGTTTTTAATAAATAAATTAAAACATCAAGTACATGCCTGATGTTTATTTTCTCCTCTTCGTTCTCTAATGCAGCACAAAGTAGCTATGTACTGCTTGATTTATAAACTATGACAGGTCATATTTATGACTTCCCAACTCATACCGTAAGTAGAAGCTTATGATGAACACTTGAATGCAGCATAAGTAATCTGCGATGCAATCAGGGTAATTACAGCTATCTGGCTAGTATTGTTACCAATCTCTCTTTATAAGCCTGTTAGAGTTACAAATTTATACATTCTCACTGCTTTACAGTCTTTTGACAAATATGTCAAACTTGACATCGCTAACATCTTGACAGGCTAATAAGAATACCAAATGGATATTTAGAACCGGTTCACTGACAATTAAAAAACACATGGTTTTGAGGGGAATCTAGGAACAGGGGAAGAAGAGTATGTACTCTTTGCATCTATGCCAGGTGACTGAAAACGTTAGGCATCCCACTGTGACAGCATTAGGAAGTGCAGTGCTACACATTAGCAGCCATCATGTATTTGTTCAGGTGAAAGGGCAGGTTTTTAACTTTCACGTCATGGCATAGTGGAGCGCTCAAGAGCTCTGGCCCAACTGTATCCATGTGGTCTGTCTCTTGAGTAAGCATGCTCTTTTTCAGCACCACACTGCTTCACATTCATACAGTTACACACATTTAGACTTGGGAACTGCCTAGTCCAGCCACAGTCTTCTATTGTTGACCGCTGTGCAGCTCCACTGGAGCAGTTGGGGGTCACGTTCCACCAAGTCAAGGGCACCTTGACGATGGTTTCTGACAGAGGGGAGCGCGTGTCTCGGTCACTTTCCCCACCCAGATTTTCCCAGTAAGGATTTGTACCTGCGACCCTCCAGTCAACTTCCACCCTGCCGCCCCCAGAAGATTCAATTTATATCTTTCCCGCTTTGTTAGATCATACACAGTGGAAGGAGACAGCCGTCACCCTGTCTGTCTCTCTCTCTCTGTATCAGACCAGAATAGAGTAGCTGTGTGGTGTGTGTCTGTGTCTGAGAGGCTGACCATGGCCATCTTTTTCTGCTCGGCAAGCTTCTGCAGCTGGTAGGACTTCTGCTCTGCTCTGATGAAGCCTTTCTTCACATCGTCCACAGCCTGGGAGGGGGCAAGACATGAAAGACGGTTATAAACACACCAGCATATACTCTCACACACACACACACACACACACACACACACACCTGATGAAAGCAGTAGTTGACAGCAAGCTGGTTGTCGTTGAGCAAGATCTCCTCCTCTGTAGTGAAGAGCCACTTGCGCAGGGTGAGGCAGGTTCCTGGGACGGCCGAGGTGTAGTTCTGGACATATAGCTTGTGGGGGAACTCATTGGGGGCAAGCTTACGAACTGGCCGAGGGAGGGAGAGAAGGGAGAAAAAGGGGAGATTATCAACATACAGATTTTAACATGTCCGTCATTTTAGCTAGTAGATAAGGAGGAAAGATTACATGTGGATCTATGATACATGCACACATGCATACTGTACATACTGCTCACACATCCTCATAATAATATATAGCCTAATAACAAATCTGTTCAAAATGCAGTTACAAAGCACATACGAAGTAAGAAATATAAAAGAAAGGTTGACGGAGTATGACGGATGACGGATAATAAAAGTGTTCTTGCTGAAGCAAGCACACTAATAAATCAGATCAGGCTCATATGGTGTTAAAAGGTCTGTGATATACAGTAGCTTGGTGCCACGCCCATCCGTGCCTTAAAAGTAATCAGTAAAAATCTTCAAATCAATTCTGAAACTAACAGGTTGCCAATGTAAAGATGCTAAAATCGGGGTGATGTGATGTTGTC
>OMLI01086835.1:0-12289 GCA_900302605.1 Rondeletia loricata
ACCCACGTGGGGCATGCATATAGAAGAATATAGGACAGACATGCGCAAATAGAAGAACAACAATGGCGGCCAACCAACCTGTGTTTGTGTTGCAGACTCTGCAGTTTATTAAAGCTACTCCAGCAAAGTGTAGATTTGAGAATAAAAACAGCAATTCAAATCCTCTCCAAATGTGTTTAATAGCTTGTTTCAAGTTCAGCCCATTCAATCCCTCTTTTCTCCGTGGTTTAGAATGGAGCTAGGTTTCACTTTGATCACGTGACCACAAGCAGAAGGGAGGGGGGATTTCGCCTCTCTATTGAGTTGCAGACTCAAGGACGGAGCCACCCGCTGGCCTGGCATGCATACTACAGCGATTTCAGTCATTTTTGCGGGTCAGTATGTACGCGGATCGTCTTCACAAGGTGTGAAAACACACACATGAAACTTTACCGTTTTTGAAACTCCGTTGTCGTGTAAAGCAGGCCTAAGTTGTGAGTCAGGGCCTAATGACATCAGAGATGAATAAATACTTCTTACGTGGGGGAATGGAGTAGGATGCTGAACCTCATCCAAGTTCCTCATCCCATCCCCCCCTCACTAAGTTGCTATAAACATTGTCCTCAACCCATATGAATGATGCCTGCGCCTGTCCCATCTATACATAAGCCTAAAAAGGGACCCCTACAACAGTATATACCCTGTAACCCTGCCTTTCAGTTGGGTTTGCACACATGAGCACAGCATGTGCTGCACACCACCAGCCCAAGGGCTTTACTTCAGTTCAAACCCCCAACTATGTCCGCAACTTCCATTCATCCAACTGTCCTGTCTTCCCCTTGATTCCAGGTTTACTGGAATATCCAAGCATGGCAACCCAATTTGTGTGGATATATGTGCCAACATCCTGCAGACAAAATGTTTTGGGATACCGAGTTCTTTGTATCTTTACTATCTAGAACTCTGTGCTGCTCATCAGAGCTCTCACGCCGTCTTTATCTTTTCAGGATAGAGCTTACATCTGATTTTACCTCTCTATAAACGACCTCAACAGGCAGAGAGTGTGTTAGAAAGGATATGGTAAGGTGCTATTTCTCTTAAATAACCTCTCCACCACCCACTTATACCTAGCCCTTTTGTCCTCTGCCATTTCCCTAAATCTGAGGTTTTAAATTCTGGTCCTCAGGACCCAGGGTACTGCTGTTTTTCTGTTCTACCAGCTAGTTAATTGCAGTTAATAGCCTTCACCTGGCATCCCAGGTGTAAACTAGTCCCTGATTAGATGGCTAGAATGAAAACCAGCAGGGCTCTGGGTCCCGAGGACCGGGATTGAAAACCACTGCCCTAAATGACCAACCCCTCACCAGTCCACCTATGTTCCCTTTGACCCCCTCACCAACCTCACCTCTCCTTAAAACCTTTAGACACACTGTGAATCACCCTCCTATTGTCATGCTTTCATTGAAGCTAACTATGGGTATTCACTGCTGGGTAAATGGGTCACATTGTAGGTTTGTTTACAAAGTGACACCCAGCTGTTAAGCTAGTACTGGAAAAGTGGCAGCGTGGTGATGGTGGTGTGTATAGTATGGCTCCAGATGGTGGATGATTTCAGATCTCGCGTTATCCTCTTATTATTCACCTTCTGTTTGATCTCAGCCAACAGCAACACCCCCCACCCCCACCAAACCACCATGTCGTCAGTGGCACCAATATCCTGTAGCCTCCCTGTGGATATAAAATAATTTTTTTATTAAATGTATAATAGTAGTAATAATCATAATGATCTTTGTATATAACTTTTCAAAACAGTTACAAAGCACTGTACAAAAGGAGTAAAAAACCAAACTGATAAAATCGACAGCAAAAGCAAGGGAAGACTAACAGAAGCAAGGTAAGAAACATAAAAGTAAACCATAAAAGACAGTTCAAAGACCATTACATAAAAAGCAAGTCTATAAAGCTGAGTGTTAAGAGATTATTGAAAAGACGATACAGATTTTGACAGCCTGAGCTCCTCAGGCACGTCGATCCAAAGTCTAGTGATGGTAAATAACCAAACTTCTTGTTTTTAATCCTGACTAATAAATGTAATAATATTAAACCAAACACTGGAGAGTATCATTTTCTCTCCCAACAACCAAAATTGATGCCTGTACCACATTTCAAATATTATATGGGTGGGACTTTTATCACTGCTGCTCTGATTTTAGGAGCCACCTGCCAAAAATGTTATCAGTCTTATGCCAAAAGCTGCGTTTGCACTATCTCTCGCTCTGCATGTCGGCCAGTGTCATCAGGAGTGAATTAGAGTCTTGTACTCATTGTTAAAAATGTGTTTTGACGACAGCTTCCACAGCCTAACTATAGCAGGATGTTCTTGTAATTGTACAGTGAGTTACCCAATGGCTCTGTCTCTTCAGCCTCTTTTCCACTTTTCATTGGCAAGTCCAATTGGATATTTTCGTTTCTCCAGTGCTATTACAACAAAGTCCCACTCATATATGCTTACATCTCATGCCACTGCAAGACTAGACATTCATTTAAGAAAAAAGAATTACTGAGGTATGCAGTCTTCTGTATTATGTCTAGCTAGTGATATCTGATCAGAGAGCGGCAAGGCCAGTGGTCTGGTATTTAATTTGAGCCCTGCTATAAAACCAGAGTGCCCTGCTGGTTGTGCTTGAGTCCCCCCTGCAGTACAAATGCAATCACTAGGGCTCTCTTTACTTCCATTTGACTCAACATTTTGAGTGAATGGTAATTATGCAAATATGTGATGATGTTCCAGGAGAAATTTGTCAGGTTTCAGGACCTTTTTTTGTCTTTTCTTCTTGGAATACAGCCAATTTAAAGCTTGACAATGCCAATGATGCTCATTGATGGCAGCATTTCACCTGTTCACACCAGCAAAGTTACGCCACCAAAGGAAACAATTAATAAACCTACTCACCAAAAGTTGTCAGTTATTTTCCCATTGGTAACACTTTACTTGAATTGACGTTTGTCTGACAATTATATAGTAAGAAAAGTATGATGACTGTATGCTTAGAATGGGTTTTTAATCTGATTATAATGCGTCACAATGCACTTCAAGTAAAGTGTCACCACACCATTTCCCCCATTATGTTCCATGTTCACCTAGTGTCAACCTGTATCAATTTATGCATCTTTGTCTGTCCCCACTCTAGTCAAATTCTTGTCTTCCCATAGACAACCAGTGTAGTATTGATCAATTCTACAATAAATATGTAATCAAACAAACTGCATCATATCCATTGTATGTAACTCTAGTAATTATGGCATACTACCACATTGTTCATTCTACATGCTGTCTTTGGGTGTGGTGGTGGGTATGCTGTCATGGAGGAGAGAGTGCTGTGTTCTCTTTATTCCAATCTTGGTCACTTCTCTCAACTTCAAACAAGCTCTGCTACTTACCTGCTTACTCTGCATGCTGCCCTCTAACATCACAGCCAATGGTGAGTGGTGTCACTCAATTTTCCTTAACATTAAAGGAATACACCAAGTTTTGGGGAGATTGGTCAACTTGGCCGTTAACCTAAGTGATGAGAACATAGACACCAAAATCATCCATGTGTCCCCAGTAGATCGTTGGCTCCAGTGCTCCATGCTAACACTTTAGCACACACTATGTGGAGTGATAGCAGGCCACTAGCATTATCTCAAAAGTGAGAAAATGAGAACTTGTAGCAGCTCTAAAGATAAATGGTAAGTAATCTTAAATGATATGCGGCCAGGACGGGCTGTTTTGCATAGGAGACTGGTGAAATTTACACAAACTCTGATGCAAAAGTAACATACTGTTTCGAACAACCAGGCACTACTTTCCCTGTTTCCATAGGAAGTGCAGGTTGTGGGTGATGGGAGACAGTGTACAGCTAAAAATCACTGCGCAGCGGATTAATACATGGTTGCTCACCTGAAATGGCTCAAAAAATAACCCTGGCTACATCAGCTATATTGAGTTGATGGCAATTCATTTTTAAGATTTTTGAATCTACAGGACATGCAATAAAAAGCATTAACAACTTTTAATTACTAAAAGGTCAGTCTTCTTATTTTGGATAATGTTAGTGGCCTGCTATCACTCAACATAGTGTATGCTAAAGTGTTAGCATGAAGCATCGGAGCCAACGATCTACCGGGGACACATGGATGATTTTGGTGTCTACGTTCTCGTCACTTAACAGGTAAGTTGACCAACGGGACAGTCTCCCAAAAACTTGGCGTTACAGTATCATTGGATTAATATTGTAATAATTTCCTAAATTCTCAAAGCTAACATTACTTACTCTGCTAACACCACTGTATACTAAGAGTTGTGTAGTAGGTACTAAACTAATAAAGAAACTTATATTCTCAATTAGCGTCTAGCACCAGATTTATCAGACCTGTGACCCAAAAATGTGATTCCTTGTCCTTTTCCCTTTTCTTTCAGAGCAGCTGAGTAAGCCAAAAAAGACAACGTACACCCCTCAGTTTTTTCCTCTTTATTTTTTACAGCTGATCTGTGAAGAGGAACACTGAAGAGTAGATCAACCTGCAACAAAGATCAGCCTCTTTCACCAACTGGCTCTCATTTATGTTGTTGATATGGGAAATTAAACATTGCATCTATCCTGCCCTCCTTTTGTTTCATTTCACTTTTTTGGAGGGGGGCATGGCTTACAGATAGCGGCTCTGCTTTGCTTGTGAATAGCAAACCTCTTCACACCATACACCCAAGTGCCTACAGGAACCTGTGTTCTTTCCTTTGCTTTTCATGTGTTGTCTTACCAGTGTTAAAGGATTTTGATGTGAAGGAGACATTTCGGGTCTAGACCCTTGAAAGGGAAATGACTTGCATTAACAGAATAGTGTGTGTAGTTATTATGATTACAGGGCAGAGAACGGGTTGTGTGACATTTTTGTTAATAGCCTTTATAACTATTAAGCCGTGATCTAAATCCAAAACAAGTGATGAACTCCACCCTCCGCCAACCAGTCTTCACCTAGCTTGTGTGCCGGTCCCATACATATTACACACACAAAATAGCATTCTATAATCAGTCTAGCCTGTTGATGAGATTCTATTTGCCATAACAAACGAATATCCCACTCCTTTTCTCAGTTGAACAAAGGTAGAAGTTAAACCAAATTGGTAACACTTTACATGAAGTGGTGCTCATAAGGCATTATAAAGGATCAAAAGTGCATTATAAGCACATTGTGAGTGCATGATAATTATCATAATCAGAGCTGGATATAATAAGCACTGCAGAAAATGTAGGGGGTTGAATACTTTGAGGTAAATAGAGTGTAATTGTCTGATTACATTGTATATGTATGCTTCTAACAGGGTTATAATCTGTCTTCAGTCCAGTATGGGGTTTGAGTTCTTATTGCTTGAATGGTGAGTGTGGCATAAATGCTCAACGTAGATTACATTTCTGAAACCGTAGAGATGTTGATACGTTTTTGAGGCTTTCGTAAAGTCTGGATTATTAAAAGCTACTTTGTCCAAACCAATGTTCATCCTCCTGCTTTTTTCCCCTCTCATAAAATGTTCATTCTTGTTCAAATAAACAAATTAGATGTCTGAAATATCAATTTACACACACCAAGTAGTTTTACTGTTATTAACTGTAGGTAACAGGGTTGTATAGTCCTACTTTAAATGCGTGGCTTACTATGGCCAGGTATTTGTATACATACATAAAATTCCAATTTCCAATTTAAGGTTAAAATCAGAAAGCTACATATGAATCAAACCGTGGAAAATGCATGGATAAATTCACATTTGTAATGGTACGCGTAATGACATTGCATCAATATAAGTCGTGTAGAGTTCATACCGAAACGTTTTGAGTCTCACATTGTCTCCCCTTAGACATCTTCTAACTACATTATCAAAGCCTTCGGATACATCTACACTTAGACATCTCTGTGGTTAAAAACACATTTCACACCACAAGCACTTGAATATGTTGATACTAGGGTTTGACTGATATGGGGTTTTGAAAGACTATACAGATATTTATCGATTGAAGCTGCTGTGGGCCGATATTCCATATCTTTAAATTTGATGCAAAAAAATGTTTAGTACTCCGTGTTTCCCTCAGAATTCTACTCTTGTCCGGGTGGAAAATCCTCTGAAACAGCATTTAGACCATCATGGGACACTAAAACTCTACATTCACACCCAATCAAAATGTTGCACTAGAATCAATAGAACCATAAACAACCAGTGCAGTATTGATCAATTCTACAATAAATCTGTAATCAATCAAACAGCATCATATCAATCATATCAGAGGTGGACGACATGACTGAATGATATCATATTTTTTATATGAGGCCAATATCGGCCTGATATATTTGCAAACTGATGCAGTATGTCGGTCTAACCCCAATGGATATAATGTTCTATGAAAAGTGTCATGCAGCGTTCCCTCAGGACACACACCAGCGCATTTATGTGTCAGCTGCGGTGGTGATGGGGTGGTGTGTGTTTGATTCACTTCCCAGGGTGCAACAGGAGCAGCTGGCAGCCATCTTCCTGTTGCTGAGGAAGAACCAAGAGGCACTCGGTGAGGTGACGGAGGGAGACATGGAGGAGCAACTCAAACTCTATTCCCTCTAGTCTACTGAGAGAGAGGCAGAGAGATAGTCCTCTCAGGGAACTATATTCATTTCAGAGAGTCAATCAACTATGGACTGTCAGTATCAACTTTACTGTTCATCTGATTGAACGGCTATGTAGATAGCATGGCAACACAAATTGTTGGAATACTTGAATGTATAATAGATTAAACACAGCTTTAGACACAGACATGGTTTATCTTTATCAGGTTGATGCAAGATTGGATTTGAAGGAAAAAAATTCACCTTTACATTTTGCATGTGGTATGTCTATGATCCTGAGCAGCTATCAATTTATTTCATTGACTCGCTTATTGTAATATCCTCAGATAATCACTGGATCAGTGGATGTGATCATTACGTTTCTTATTCATTTAACAAATATTTTTACCATGGTGCTGTCACCACAATGTAGATTGTAGTTTAAGTTCTACAAACACTTCTCAGAGGCAGAGCTGCTCTGGTGGCAGAAATAATCTCATTGGTTGAGTTCAACCTTAGTGGGCGGAGCCAAAGAACCACTCTTGCCAAGTAATGAGACTGAAGCGCAGTGGAAAAGGCGTAAGGGGTAAGAGAGGAGGTAACTAATATTATGAGGCCTAGTACTCTTGCTTCTAACTGAAAAAATGCAATCTAGCCATACGAAGTTATCTAGGTTAGCTAGTTAGCCTAGCTGGCCTTCCAAGTTCAAACTAGCCTCTAGCTATCTAGGTAATCTAGTTAGTATAGCTGCTGACCTTCCAAGATCATGAATGCCCTGGTCATGAATTAAAGAGTAACTAAACCCCAGAGTTTTGGCTGAAGTCAGTCTACTCTGGAAATCCAAAAAATGCCTCAAGACCGTGAAAAAAATGGATCAATATGGGCAGAGCTAGGGGGGCTAAAGGCCAATTCATAGTCCAGACATAGTATACACGGACCGGACTCCGCTGGGGTCCGCGCGGACTAAAATGATGCAATAGCGGACCTCCGCATACATCCGTCCTGCCTGTTTGCACAAAGCAAAATTTTTGTGACCGCGCGTACCTGCCGTACACGTACCGGTGTCACACAAAGCATGGCTTCGGAGAGAAAAGGGTAATTGTATACTTTATTTCAGCCGCGGCTTGTGTTTTCACCCCACCGGCCTTTGTCGAGACTCTTTGGGCGTTATGTTGATCCCTTCGAAAACACAATGTGAACTTGCAATAATTAGTTAGTTTTTTACTTAAACCTCAGAATCCGCTGCCGTTCGTTATAGTATTAACAATACATACAAGGCTCCTCAATAGAGCTATCCTTGGGTATGCGTTGGTACGACTGGACTATGAAAAGGCAAACAACTGCGGACTGTCCGTCCGCACAGTGTATGCGCCCTGTACTTCTAGACTATGAATTGGCCTTAAGACACGCCCAGTCACTCCTCCGCCCCCCACCCTCAACACACACACACACACATACAGACAACAAGTCCAATAGCAGCGCTAATACATTTGAGACAGAAATGTCATTTGAAGTGAAGGACTTCTCACTTCCAGAGTCACCCACTGTTCGCGCTGTAGCTCTGGACCGGAGTGGTCTTGGCCAACAGTGGGTGACTCCGGAGGTGAGAAGTCCTCCACTTCAAATAACAATCTAACTACTCTGCAATCACTGTGATGTCGCTCAGTCTGCTCTTGTCTAGTCCTCCTCTCCACAATCCGCTGAGTCTGTAGACATTGCTTTTATAGGGGGCGTTGCCAGATACGATAAAACGAACTGTGGCCGTGATAGGGTGTTTGCTTGCTGACGAAAGCTGGCACCACTACGGCTATGGAATGAATTTTGTCCAAGTATCAAAACGCAAAGAAAATTAGGATCACAATAATAGCAACCCAAAACTATGAACATTGCAAAATATGACAAAGTGCTAAAATGTGAAAATCTGATTTGCATCCAAACTCACAGTCTTTGCAAACTAAATTTAAGTTTTGTTTGAAACAAAGCAATACAATTTTATATTTTCTTCATATTTCTTCAGTTTCACTCAGATTTCATTTTTTTATTTGAACAGCAGATGGCGGTGAATCACGATTGCATTTCCTGGTTTTTGGTTTGCACTTTTTGCATTAGTTTGGCTGAAGACTGGAATTGCTCTGTTAAAATGTAGACTATGAGAAATGGTACCAGTGATCTCTTACCGACTGATTTTTAACAACTGAAATACAACCCAAAAAGCTCGGCTATACAGTAGCTGTACAATTTCACCTAACCACAATCCTCTTTGCGTATACAGGAAGAAATATACCGGAAGTAAGGGGAAGGGAAGGAAAGTGGTTAACTAAGACAAGTAGATTTCAAAGGCCATGCATTTGTTATATGTGACAGAGGACAAGACAAAGATTACATATTTGTCATCAGACTACAGGGAAAGTTATGACAGCTTCAATAGGAAGAGAGACAGAAAAGGTGAATTTGAACATTGGCGCTAATGGGGAGTCTCCTTATATTCTGTCTGTCTTCTCCTTTCCTGTTGCGTTCTTCCCCTTCCATTGTTCACTCTCTATCTTTACTTGTTTCTGTACCTGTTGATCCACTGATCTGAACTTGACACATGGTGGTTTTAATAAGAATTTGTCGCGGCTGTGCTCAATTCTCTCTTATTATTCCTTGTCAAATATTTTCCCCTGTCACCACACTTCTACAGTGTCAATTAAACTGAATGTCTTTGCTGTTATTGTCTTTACCTTGTTCGATGTATCGACCTCTGTCTCGGTTCTTTTGTTTAACGTTCTCAGAGAGTCTTGTTCATATTTACAAATCAGGACTGAGCTGTCCAAGATCATAGGAATAACATGTGAATTCTGTTTTAAATTGGATTTATCCTTTAAATCAAGGAGTAATAGCAGTATCTTAACTTTACAGATGCCACTGTACAAGTTTTGCAGCACCAATACATAATGTACAACATGCTCAAAAGCTTATTGTAGCCTAAATTGAAAATGTGATTGGCTTCTTTTGGTCAAACACATTTGTGTAGTGTTCTGTTTATCTAAATAATTTTAGATAACCCTTTTGAAGAAGTAGGCTAGTATAGCAACTGTAATCACTCAATTTTGTGTAGTTTTAACATGCTTTATTTTGGATCTCATGTTTTCTGGTAGCTGATATTCAATGATTCATTGTTAAAAACAATCTGGGTGTTTGCAATTGTTATGTATATACTGGACACTTTATTTCTTGTTACTATTATTTCAACTGAGTGATGTGATGAGGTTATTTTTCATGACAATAAATATATTTGAAAAAAGGCTAATGTTTGGTCACCTACTGTACATGTTTAAGTCTGTGCAATGACACTGATGCTGAAGAATTGTGTAGCAGTCATATTTCCCTAGGTTTGTTGTGGGTGCAGCTCTCGCCCGGTATACGGTCATGGTATTTTAAAAACAAAGAAACAAACACATTTAACAACATATATTTGATGTATTCACATATATGGAACCACATACTTTATACAAATCTTGTCTCTTCTAACCATATATGTAGGCCTACATATATAAAATATTCTGTATGGAAGACATGTATGTCAATATTACAACAAGCACACACAGTGTCATAGATGTGAAGCAGCCTACACAGTTCAGCAGTGTTGCAGAGAGGAGGCGAGTGAATGATCCTGGTTCAGTGTGTTGTCTGTAGACAGTGCCATGCCTCCTAACGGCCACTAGGGGTCAGATAGGCTAACAGTGAGTGAGTGAGGGAGTGACTTTACAGGTCCATGAGTTGCTTCGCATCTAAAAATGGTCAATCTCATATGTTCTATGTGCATTCACATTAATTTACTGTGAATTTACCAGACATAGTACAGAAATGCATTTGATATGCAATATATATTTAAATGTATCCTTTGGATACTCTGGATATATTATCCGAGTGGATATTTTGAAATATGAGCTCACCCCAGGATACATTATACATAAATACTCTTACTTACATGGCCATATATACAGTAGCCTATAAGGGAAGGAGCATTATATCATTACACACATACACACACACACTCACACATACACACAGTGGACTTGTAGGCCTTGTCAAATAGGCAAATTATTTGAATTGTACATTCTCATTCAGTGCAGCATATTCCCCACTGAGTGACAGCAGCAGTGATAAAACATAGTTCCAGTCCTCAGTTCTGATTGGCTGACACACATTCAAAGCCAATACCTAATAAACATACACCTGTGACCACATAATAGTTCATTTAAATATGCATACACTAATGTGTCGCTTACCAACCACTTGGTTTAGCTACTGTACAAGAACTAGGAATAGCCCACTGCTAGGCAACAAAAACATTGTAATTGATTAAAAATGAAAGATTTCTCCAACATTTGCATTCTTTTTTATTATAGTGATGTGTTGCCACCGTTATCCAAACGCTAAAACTATAGACCCCATGTTTTCCGCGATTCGGCGACCTCATAACTTTTCACAGAAAACGGGTGATGTCCTAAAACCTCCATGGTGACGTCACTAAAAATGAGTTACAGAAAAACAGTGGTCACAGAATCCTGCTGAAAATCAGCTGAAGTGTCTATATCCGCCTCTAGATGTCAATAGAGGACAGCTGAGCTTTTGACCTGTTGTCACTCCCAGTCTGGTGATTCCATCTTCAGCTCAGGACCAGTTTACCACCCAAAGAGCCACCGAAACACCATTACAGCACAGAAAACAGTCTTATAGCGTTTCACCATTTACTGAGACACCAAAACACAATTAGGGACATTTTCTAGTTCAGTTCAGTTCAGTTCAGTTCAACTTTATTCCAGGCGGACATACAAGACATACAAACACAGCATGGTACAATACATACATACGTTTGTTTTTTTAAAACATTGCCACTTCTCATAAAAGACAGCTATACCAATGTTTCCACATGGATGACTGGTATCTTACAACACTAAAACTAGGATTTGACAGCAGCATGATAATGGCATTCTGAGAATCATTCAGTCGACAAATAAATTTATACATCAGATTTCTCAATAGAGCCTGGAAAGTGTTGACTCCTGCATTACAAAACAAGTCACTTGCACTACACCACCTAGGTTTTTTAAGTAATATCCACATATCATTATAGGCAACCTGCAGCTTATGCATGCTCACCTTTTAAAACCTGGCCCACAAGGGGGCAGTATAGAGAAGAGTGCAATATGCTCTAAAGAGACTTATCTTAAAGGGATAGTTAACCCATTTTAAAAATTTTGATATTATTTAACTTAGCCCCAAAGTAGTACGTAGGACTGTTGTGATTGTATCCTCGCCTCACAGTTTTAGCTGTACAGGATTGGACCAATGCTAACAATTAGCAGGTTCCCATTAGGCAGACTGTCCTCCCAGCTAGCATTCTTTAAAATAACTGTCTAAATCCACTCAAATGAGGTTTAACAGCACATTTACAAGTGTCGCGGTTGGAAACGAAAATGCACATATGATTACGGAATGCACAAGGACGATATTTTCACAAAAATTGCTGTTAATGACTCCTTTCAGCTTCCAACTTTAGAGCCGGAACTCCTTTTCTCTCTTTCTGGTATCACTCCGCACGAAAATACTTAGAGATAAGTATATGGGCCGAATAAATCCGAAGCAAGTATAAGCTATTACATTCCTAGTTAATCTAAATATAACCACCAATACA
>OMLI01086843.1:0-10004 GCA_900302605.1 Rondeletia loricata
CTTTGGTGTGTGACAGATGTGTTTCTGAGATTAGGGGAACTGGACTGGGCCCAAAGTAAGCTGTGAACATGGAGGCTACCCCACTGTTGAAGCCTGGCCATGCCGTATTCGTCCTTTTTCTTCATCCACAATCCTCCCGTTAGACGTATGCAACGCTTCAGAATGGCTCAGAGAATCAGCTGCTATTCCCGGCTACGCTCTCCCCCTGCGGGCCCAGGGAGGAATCGAGCTGGTAATGGATAAGCCCCAATGGCTAACCCATCTGACATGAACTTTTGGGAGCAAGGAAAACAAATAATTGAACCCCTGCTGGCCCCGGTTGGCCCTGCCAGAGTGAATATGTATTGGCTTCCATGTGTGCACTCCCCAGTGTGGTCTGCTGTCATCTTCTGAGGAGGGTTTATTTACAGCCTTGGCCGTCTGAGGATCATTTGAGAGCCGCTGTGATGATATTTTAGCGGCCTGAGAGGGATGGCAAAAGGAGGATATGCAGCATAAACTAATAATAATCACCATATCATTTTTGCATTTGATATTTTTGAGTTTTTGATTACAGTAAAAAGGCCTCTATATTGTCTAAACTTTAAACTCATATTTCTGCTTATGTGATTTTGCTTTTTCTAGCACTCTGTAGTAAAAACTGTACATACAAATATTTTGGCTGGACAAACGTATGCAATTCCTAATGAGACCAGTCTAACCCAGGAACTGTAGAGTATTTTGCCCTGTGTAGCCGAGCAGTGGCCTTCCTCCCAGAAGTGTTTGTGACTCTGGACTAATCACCTAATGTACTGAACACTGAGCAAACACTGAGAGGTGCGCTAGTGGTGTTTGTGAATATAGCCCTTGATGTGAAATACTTCCAAGGTAATTGATCAGAGCCCATTTGGATGCATTAAGATTTTCCGCCGAGAGTAATTCAAAGCAGGTACGCATTGTTCTGGAGTGAGCGATCAAATCACAGCATGACTCAACTGCAGCTGTTGACTAGATTCCAACAATGAAAAGAAAGTTTTGTACTTGAGTTCTTCCTTAATGCAGACTGAGAACAGTTCAAATGTTTCAGAATAAGACAATTTATACTCTTTGTCAAAGCAACAGTTAAGCTCACCCGCACATAACTCAGTTCAAACATACTACCAAGGAATTGTGACAATTTTTGTTGACTTATGGTGGTAAATCAAACAGTCAGGATTTATGAGACAACAGTTAAAATGATCTGCGAGATTCACTTTCCAAACAGTGTGTCCGGTACTGTGACGTCTTTCTCCTTGGATGTTCTGTTGATGCAGTTTGAGTTTCTGTAGGTGGCGCTCTTTTCTCTGTCTGTTCAGCCATGGTGGCTATCGCTGCTCATGCTAACTACCCAGTTCTTCTTCTATTTATTCCAAACAAACTGCTGTTCATGTTGCCAGAAATGTAAAATGCATCACTTCCTGTGCGCCAGAGGATTTTTCCCAGGAAAGACCTACCAGACACCGGGAGTTTAGAACTGCAAATGTAAAAGCTTTCATGAACCGGCTAATAGGTTGAATCACTATTGTGTTGTATCAATCGCCGACAGAGAGTAACAAAATGGAAATTTATTTATATGAAAATGTAAATGTACTTTACTCAGATGCTGATGATAATATCATGTCTGTTCTCTCCGTCTCATAGGAACCTTGCATCAAACTTCCTGGAGCATATCAGCTGGAAGGTGTTTCATTTTCTACCTCTACTCAACCTGTGAGTCACATTGAAATCTGAATGAGAATACTGTCATGGCCAGTCACATAACATGTACGAGCACGAACATGTCTGAAATGTGTCTTGGTGACATGGTGGTGTGCCATGACAACAAGTTTAGTACAGCAAGTGACATAAGGTGGCGCAGTACTAACTGGCCCACATGGTACCGGGACAGATAGGACCTCACATCAAGTGCAAACGAGACACTGCAAATGCACTACAATGCATAGAATCGATATCAATATTCATGAAAGTATTCTTTGTAAGAGGAGTGGCCCTCTGTATGTGTACAGTTGTTCCATAGATAGAAACATCACTTCTCTTGTCAAGCCTGTTTTAAACACTGTATACAATGTGAGACCTTAAGGCATGTAACTGTATAATTCTCAAAATATTACAGACATGTATTTCAGTTTTTGAGTCAACTGCACAAAGTCAAAAGCACAAATATGAGAACAGTGAGCTTAAGTTGTTTTTTTTCCGGAAGGCTTAAATAATGTGGATTTCATGTCAAAGATGAGCCAAGTGTTTAGACTGCCAGCTTTATTTTTATATCACTTTTTTCACTGATCATGGACATTTACTGACAAGTATTGTATTTTTTGGCCTCGAAGTTAAACCATGTTAGAACTATGCTAGTTTTTGCAGTTAGCGCCTGTAATCAGCAGATTGGAGTTTTAGTTAGACAAACATTTCTCATTTCTCAGCAGGGCTGCTCTGCAGGCAGAAATAATGTCATTGGTTGAGTTAAACCTCAGTGGGAGGAGCCAAAGAGCCACAGTTTTTCTGAGTTCAAGTTAGCTAACTGGCAAGCGTGAATGGCGAAGCAGGAACTCTGGTCCAAATAGAAATAGAAAATATAAATGGCAATGACATAATTCATTAATGATGTTGGAAGGTCAGCAGGTTAGCTAACTAGCTTACCTAGATAGCTATAGGCTAGTATGGCTAATTTGAACTTGAAAGGTCAGCTAGGCTAACTAGCTAACCTAGATAACTTATGGCTAGATTGCATTTTTTCAGTTAGTAGCAAGAGCGCTAGGCTTCATAATATTAGCTACTCTTACCCCTTACCTTTTGCGGTGGGCTTCAATCAAACGTTACTTACCCTGCATTCACGTGCAATTGGATATAATGGGAAATGTCACATGAACGCCATTCAAAGTTGGATGATGAAGTTGGAACGTTGGAGAAAATTTGGATACCCGTGTTTCAGAGTTATGATGCAATGATAACCTTTAACCTTCTCAACATGCCGGAAAAATCAAGTTTTGTGTCAAATGTGTTAAATGAAGTTCGTTAAATTAGCATGTTAAGATGCAAGACGTCCATGTTTGTTTATTGTTTGTTTTCCCATTAGATTTTCCGACAAAACACCACGTGAATGTAATGCTGTTTCAAAACGGGTTCATTTGCTCCGCCCATTTAGGTTTAACTCAACCAATGAGATTATTTCTGCCTCCAGAGCAGCCCTGTGTCCGAGAAATCTTTGTAGAGCTAAAACTCCAATCTGCCTAAAATTTGTGAGCATAAATACAGATTGAGTGATATGAAGTGAACATTAGGTACAGAACCCTCTATGTAATAACGGCTTCAGACTTGTGCCGCATCATCATTGACAGACTCTTAACAGCGTTGTTTGAGCCTTACATGCTGCCTCTGCCCCCACAGCACTCTGTGTGGAGGAGATGATTAACTCTGAGGGGAATCTATTTTTCATGTTCGTCTTATCTTTTCTCCGTTGTCTATTATGTGCTGTTAGATTGTCCATTTGTTCTATTTTCTGGATGGTTGACTAAATGTCAAGGTCTGAGTCAGTGCAGCAGCTCCACATCCTAGCTCTCCTATTGCTGTACCTCAGGTTGCAGGGTCGCTTTGGTTTCTCCTGGCTGGCTTTTCCTTAAACGATAATTCTGATTATTTTCAACCTGGGTCTTATTTTCCTAGTTTTTTGCCATCATGACGATTCATTGAGCTTTTTTCGCTTTTTGGGTTAAACTTTTGGAGAAGAGCGCTCCCTGAAATTCTGAACGCAATCAATCGTCATGATGGCAAAAACTAGGAAAATAAGGCCCAGGTTGAAAATAACCAGAATTATCCTTTAAGAGTTTATGGGGAAATTAAACACCTGGAAATTAAACGTGCTTAAGTGACTCCTTTATAACCGTGAACATGTATATTTAGTATGTGCTGTTTTGAACTTGTATATTTTAACTTATGTAAGGTGACCTTGGGTGTCAAGAAAGGCGGCATTCAAATAAAAAAATGTATTATTCATTATTATTATAATTATATAGGTTTTGGGGGCTGCCTAAGTAGCTCCTGGCCTGGACGAGCCTTTTAGATTAGAATAGAAACATAAGATATTTGCATGTAATGAAAAATATACATAAAGTGGTAGTGAGTGAAAGAAAGCACCAAAAGATGCAAGTGTGCAGGTACGGTTGAAACCCAACAGGCCTTATTATAGGTCCTCACCTAAAATGTTAAAAAAATTATACAACAATATTGATTGGATTTACATACAGTCAATGATAAGGAAGGAAGACAGGCTATCCAGAGCTGACGTTAATAGATTGGGCCACAAATTTGAAGCACTTGTTACATAAGACTTGGTGACTAAATACTTTACTGTACTTAATCAAACATTAGCAAAATACCACTGAATGTCAAAATACAGAATTGGAAACATATCAAACGGTGTTGTAATGACACAATAATGCTGAGTTAGTACTTAATGAAAATATTCCAAATAGATGATATACTCACAAGGAAGCAACAACACAATATAAGCACAAACTGTACAGACATAATTAAACTAATATTCTCTATTTAAAAAAAATCTATTTTGTAAGTATATATTCTACAGCTAAGCATGATTTTGAAACTGGTTTGTAAGGCTTGTAGGGTTTGGAAAGGTTGAAGTAAAATAGAAGTATGATTGAAAAGAGTAAAACTCTTCAATAATTTATACGAAAATACATCAAACTATATTTTAATGGTCATATAATTTGGGGATTGTGGTTTTTAAATTAATATGTTTAAGTACATAGTCCATCCTAACTGGAAAGCTCAGTGTGTTTTCATACAAAACCCCTTTAACTTACATTAGTGCTTGCCCTTTTGACCGTATTTTGTGACAAATATCGTCTTTTTCTCTTCTTTCTCTCATTTATATCTTTCTTCGATGCTACGCCTCACCTCACCATTCATTATTTTCTCCAGAAATTGCTGTAGTCTATTAGTATACAGGCCCTGGTTGAAGTCAAATGGAATTAAAAACAGAATTTGTGACCAAAGATGCTTGTTTTCTCTTTCTTTTCCTGCTCAGGGTTTTGAGGGACAACCCTCTCATTTGCTCATGTGATATCCACTGGCTCCAGCAGTGGCAACGTAATGAACGTGGCGACCTGGACAACCAAATGTTGTATTGCCTCTCCGACGACAAGGAAATATCACTGAACTCCTTAGTGATGGATAATTGCAGTGGGTTCAGCTTTCATTTTTCTATTTGAACTTCGTTTATGCAAAATTACATAATATGTAATTAGTAATGCATAATTATAATAAGATGTGCAAAATATGTTATCTAACACATTTTTGGGGGGGTCACAAGATGATTTATGGAACCTGCATTTTTTTTATTTCTAATTGGTAATTTATTATCATGGTTTTAATCTTTGTGATAAATCTCCTTTTCTTCTGGAATAATGAATATTTGAAACCTCACAGTAATCAAGTAAAATTGCCTGAAAAGGGAAAATATAAATAATTTGCTGTCAAAGTTCAGTATTCTGCACACTTATTCTTCATCATTTAAAACGCAGGGCAACTTTCTAGGCAACTGCCTAGAGGTATTGCCTCAGCATTGTTGCTTTAATCACATACAGTAGGAATGTTTTGTTGCCAGGAAACATGTGAGTAGATTTCTGACCCTGTGGCTCACTTTGTTGCCTGTTGTTGGAAGCGTTGCCCATCTGAATTGCTCAAACATTGCTTAGTGTAGCTCCGCCCTAAGTTGTGCCATCACATGAAAGATCTGTTGCTATGCACTCATTCTGTGTCCACTGCTGTGGTCAGGTCTGCCTGAGGTGACTATTCTCCCTTCCGACAACAAGATCCAGGAAGGGGGCAACCTGACGTTTGAGTGCATCGTGACAGGAAGTCCTCCTCCGACAGTGAGATGGCGAACTGACCAGCTCCACTCCCACTACTTTACCAAGGTAGTGGAGGATATTTAGATTGGTAATACTCACTAGTAGTATGCCCAATTTCTTTGTGAATATCATGTCCGTTTACAATGAAAGTGAATTTTAAGACAGATGAAGCTGTAACATATAAATGTGATTTATCCTTGGACTATCTTGGAAATTAAGTTCAGTTATCATTACATATGTCATAGTAACAGTGCAGTGTGCACAGTGTGCATCAAACACTTGCTTTGGGTATCCTGTTGATCTGTATTTGATCTCCATTTCATCCTTCTATCCTGGAAACGTCTCAGTGATCCTTACGTAGTTACGACCTGGCGATGCTAACCCCTTCTGCTCCCTGTGTGCCCTGTTCGGCTGCTCAAGGAGAAAATCTCGGACTCCACATTAGTGCTGGTCCTTTACCTCACCGAGGTTTCCTCCAGAGACAACCTCCACAATCTGACCTGTGAGGCTGAGAACGAAGCTGGGCCCGGGGAGGACGTGGTGCAGTTGGACATCGAGTGTAAGTGCCTGCGAAATAAAAAACACACTCTTGAAAGCTCACAGGCTCAATGCAAGTCGCCGGGCTTAATGGGGGTTAGGGCAAGAACACACTGGGTCCATTTTTCTTGTGCAGGCAGGGTGGACAGCCAGAGAAAAGAAAATGCTCTGCGCTGAATTCTCCTAAATGCCCCTTCTACAAAATAAGTGTATGTTCCCACCAAGCTTCTAACGGAGCTTTAGCTGCCACTCACTCTGGCAACTGGCAAGAAGTGTTCCAATAATAAGTACTGTAGGTTTTTGTCATTTAACGCAGGTAGGCTATACAATGAGAGGACAGAGGAAAGTAACCTTACCTCACCCTGCTCTTAAAGAACTCCTTCACCTCACATACACTGTACATCTGATTACAGCTGCAGCTTGACCCAGGAGAGTTATTGTTGTTGTTCAACTTCCAGATGCATTAGTGCATCTGGAAGTTGAACAACATCGAGGAATGACAGCACCCTGTGGCCCCACAGAAAACAGCGTTGGATGCATTAGTGATACATTACTGAAAATATTACCCAAACAATATCATATATCACCAAGTCAGTGACACTCATTAGAAAATAAAGCCCAAAAAGAGCGGGGGCGCCAATCAGCTGAAGCCAAATGCATGAGCATCGAGGGACAGATAATGAACATCGGGAAAATGGGGCTGATAAGCGTGCTCAGATCTGATTTGAGCCTGTGCTAATGGACTTTTCCCTCCTACTCCGGAAAACCGCTTCATCCGCAGTGATTGGCAGTCAGTAAATGCGTTAGTGCAGCTAATCTATCAACATCAGGCCCCCTGGCCGACGGACACTCGTTAACCGCTAGCCCTTTAATTACTCTTAATTACCTCCCAGAACACGGGGTGTTTACTGCAGAGTGGCTCTCTGTGCCATTGATTCACGGGACTGGCATGGCTTCCCTTTCGAAAAAAGAGCGAACACGTGCATTTCTAAATGTTGCGCTCTAGAATGTTATTTCCACTTTAAAGTGAAAGGATGAATTCAGAATGGGAGAATAGAGTCTGAGAACTGACAGGCTCATAAGACATAACTCCAAGTTTCCTTTTACCCCCTCCAGTGATGTAGCTCATGTAAGATTAGTCGAGGTTGCTAATGGATCATTAGTTAAATGTGATAGGTAGTGCTAATTTTCACTCAGTGGAACAGACTTCAGCAGGCCCCGAGTGAAGATGATCCAGACCGAAGAGACAAATGCCTCAGTATCCTCTTAGCACAGCACTTTCTGAGGCAGGGTCATGGGTTAAGAGCAGCAGAATGGCCCGTGCAGAACGAGGGGTCTCTGCACATCAGCACCGTCTTCGATCTAAACGAGGCCATTTCCTGTAACTTCACGTCCAGTGGTGCTTCCAGGTAGCTCTTGTGGTCAGGGGCCCAACGAGGACCAGGATTCATTATTCATAGCAGGTCAGCACAGGTTTGCAGTGCAGATGGAGAACATTGATTCATGGAAACTCAGGGGGAACCTATAGGGCGCTCGACCAACCAATGACTTTATGTTATACATGGTCAAGGTGCACATTCAGCATAAAAGCATGGTGTATAGGCTGATGATTTCAAATAAGCTCTGTCCATAATCATGGTTTTGACTGATTGGCAATTACATCATACTACCTGACTCACAAATCTCTTCATTTTGTCTTTAATCTTTAACCATTTGAGGGTTTTACCATTTTCAGCATAACTTTGCTTCACATCCACACAGTTACACACATTCACACCTGGGAGCTGCCCAGTATAACCACAGTCTTCTACTGTTGGCCACTGAGCAGGTCAAGATAGGAGCAGTGAGGTGCCTTGCACGAGGGCATCTCGGTGTTAGTTGTCAAGGCAGGAGAGACAGCTACTCTTTCACTTTCCCCACCCAGATTTTCCGAGCCGTTCCAGGGTTTCGAACAGACAGCTTTCTGGTCACAAGCCTGCTTCTCTAACCCTCAGGCTCCCACCTCCCCTAAACTCTTAAATCTGCCATCTCCCAACAGTTCCAGTCAAAATCCTCTTCCTGAGAGACGCTGAGCCTCAACACCACTGGTGTTTCCCCTTCGCTGTGGACGGCAATCCTGAACCAAGCATCCACTGGCTCTACAATGGCTTGGCACTCAGACTCGGTCCCTACACCTACACCCAGCTCATCCCCGACTCAGATGACGGATCGGTTAAACACGGTTGTCTGTTCCTCAACAAGCCCACCCACCTCAACAACGGCCAGTACACTCTCATTGTGGAGAACAAACTGGGACGGGATCAGGCCACTGCCACTGGGAACTTTATGGACAACCCCTTCGACCCGTTTGATCCCGAGGGGATAATTCCAGGTGAGTTCCTGAAATTGTATATTTTTTTTCCTGGCAGTATCCAAAAATGACGAGAGGAGGAGGCAATCAGTGCAATGCAAGGTACTTAAGGGAAAAATTCATCTAAAAGCACCCGCGGATAACAAACTTAGATGACTTGACGTCACATCAAGATATTTCCAGCGCAGCTACAATGGAGTTTGTTTGCAGAAACCGGGAAATCAGGTTTTGGTGTCAGTCCCTCAGAATCAAAGATCAAGGGCTTCTTTCTAGACTCACCGCTTTGCACCGACGTTCAACAATCATACAGGGAGAAATCCATCGTAGAAGAGACAGAGATGCCAATTTCTCCACCGACATTAGCCTCAATAGACCAGAATGCAATGCAGCCACAAAACATGTTGCGTCTTGAGTAAGGGGCGCATACACATATAGCCCACAGCTGAATGATCACACTTTTTATACGCCCATAATCCCACCTCTGATTGAAAGCAACAAGCTCACGCCCCTCTGCTGGGGGTTGTCCATAGTAATTCTGGGAAATGTAGGAAATCACTGATTGAAGTAGAAGTAGATGAAGCAGGGTGAGGGAAACGTCAAAATCCTGATGATATCTAACAGTGTAAGAGGATCTCAGGGTGGGTTTTTCCTTTAACTGAGCTGTTTACATGATATACAAAGGCACAAATCCTCACATTGTGTGTTCCGTTGGCAAATCTTCATCAGGCAGCATCTACCGCTGAAGATTTGCCATTGAAACAGGCAGTGTGTGGATTTGTGTCTATGAATACCATGCAAGTAGCTCAGTAAATGCCCTTGCATTGTACTGGCTGCCTCTTCCTCTATTTTGGACTCTGCCTGCCATATATGAACTATTTCTATTTTCCAGGATCAGTATCTGTGGCAGTGATTGTATCAATATGTATTGTGTTTCTAAATATCCTGTTATTTGTGTTCCCTCTTCCCACATGCTAGTCCTTAATACGGATCCAAGTAAGCCTTTGATTGATTTTGATTTCACATAAGAATTATCCTTAAAAATCTCAGCATGTGTCTCCTTAACTGTGTCAGCAGTCTACGGACTGTATAGGTTTCTGATGTGAGATGTGTGTGTGTGTGTGTGTGTGTGTGTGTGTGTGTGTGTGTGTGTGTGTGTGTGTGTGTGTGTGTGTGTGTGACCAAAAAAAAGTGTGTGTGTGAGGATGAGAGTACAAGTGCAGATCAAGCGA
>OMLI01086844.1:0-16031 GCA_900302605.1 Rondeletia loricata
TCTGTCCCTCCTTACAGTATTTTTAACAAAATCACTTCAATAATCTTGTCAGAAACACGACTGTACATTCAAGTTAATGCTAAGGAACCAACATCTCAACAGCACAGTTTATGCTTCAGCATTATCCTAGTGCTCTAAAATGTTTGTGCTGCGACTATCTGCCAATTTGGCTAAATATAACCTGTGCAATGCGCTTCCCATGGAGAGCAGCAAAAACACTCTGGCTAATATTCAACCATTTAATTTATGTACGGTGTAAAGTAAATGAGCTCACGGTGCAGGAGCCTGCGCCAACACTCCCTATCCTAGGCACTTGGCTTGGAACACTTTGTTGTGCAACTATCCCAGCCGGCTCTTTCGCTCCCTCTGCATCCTCTCACCTGAGCACAAACACAGCACTATTTTAAGCCCTGCTGAGGCTGTGTGTGCTGTGGTTGTTGCTGAAGCCTGGGAGAGATGCTTCTCCTTGGCAAACACCCCAAAGGGCTGACCTTTTACTTTGTTGTAAAATTAGCTTGCCCTGCTGAAGGGGAAGTGAAGGCACATATTCTAGCTTTAGTATACTGTGCTGTAATGCTGACTATACACCATACTATAGATCAATGCATGATGGCTAAGAATGAAGCATTAAGCAACTATAAAATGCTTTTTTTCTCTTTTTTTTCAAGGGACAAATGACAGCCATAATGAGATTAGTACCGGTGCAGGAAAAGGATGCAGTAACCAAACACCCAGAGAGGTGTCAAGATCTTGGATCCCAGGTGCTTCTCTACACTAAGAACACAACCTTGTCTACAAGGTCAGAATCCCAAAAGATAAGGTAGAACGTGCTCTTCCTCAGGTCTCTTGCACAGAGTTGACCCCATAAGAGAAGGTCGTCAGCACAGGGAGCAAAGACAGCATTTAGCCTGTGCCCAGTTCAATCAGTCAGTAGCCCCTTTCACACATGCAGCCTGTTCCATTAATGTCACGGCATTGGGGTCATGTGTGAATGGAGCCGGTGTCGAAATGCAGTGAAATCAGTTCTTGCAATTTCCCTGCTCAAGACGTAACGTTACTAGTAAAGTTCTGGAATGACCGTATGTGTGAACAATGCCATAACATTACTGCCACGTTAGGACGCTCTGACGTAGGACGCTCTGTTGTCCAACTGTGAGCCAATCAAAGTTTTCAAGGAGGTGACGAGTTAATTCTGCCGGCTGTGCCGTGTAAAGACTGCAAAAAACACCAAGAAAGGTTAGACTTACACAAATATATGTTGTGTATTGAAAGCGTGTTTACACAACTGTCACACCCCCCAAGGAGGTTACAGCCCAACATTGCCTAGTTGCAGCTCAATCTCCATGGTAATCTCAAGCCCCCATCCTGTTTTTGTGAAAAGGCCAAGATAGGAGGACAGACATCTCCACTTCAAAGGCAATGCAATCACCAAGCAATCATATTCTCCTCTCATGCACAGTGTAGATGTGGCATCCTGGCAAGCATACTTCAGCTCTGCAGCTAATGAAGTGGGTCAGACCACATCTACTCTGCTGAAGACCAGGACTATAACTGATGCAAAACCCTCCCTGCTATGAGTCATGCTTCCGTATTACACGATTGTGTTATGCAATGCAGAAAACAAATGTTTAAGCAATAGAAGCATCTGTGCTACTACCTGCCAGGACAATAGGAAAGTAGGATTAGGGCTAATACTGTATATGGAGCCAATCTCCATATAATCCAGTTAGTAAGGTGCAGTGGCTCCATCAGCCTGAGACTAGTGAATGTATCATAGTTTGCCCGCAGCATGCCCAAATATGGACGACGTCTGGTTCCATAGCAATTTCTCTATAGGGAAAATGAATGGGTTTTCACATAACTGTCCGTGTCACAGTCTGTGTTTAACGCAGGCTTTTCAAACCCTGTATGTTTTTACCTACGTATATTTGTCTCCCTTTTGGCCAGCGGGCGTGGAAAGTGAATCAGTTCTAAATTGGCCCATGACCTACTTTTCTACAAAGTTGAGTGCAAATCCATTCATAAACTTTTTTAGATATCCTGCTAACGGGCGGACGGACAGACGGAGGCCAAAACATAACCTCTAATCTATGTACAGTATTCAGTACCTCCATGCTCTTACTTTGACAAAATCCGTTAAAAGCTAACGTCATACAATTATGCAATGAGCACTCAAGGGTTCAGTACCACTTCATACATGCTCAATTTCACACTTTAAAATCAAGATTGTTAAATCCATAGCAATGACCTCAGCATATTGATGAATAGCCCAAGCTAATGCTTTAGACCAACTCTAAAAAGAATCTACAACAAAATAAAAATACTGGAACAAATCCACTCTACTCTCAAGTACAAAAACCTTAAGCAATGCCCTTAGAGCCAGTTATTCAGATGACAATGAAAAGCGATGAGAATAGAGCAGAGAACAGGAGACAAGAACAGCCGTTTGATTTGTACCTGTACAGATGCTGGATGAGGGTGCTGTCACCTTCTCTCCTTTCTCCTGTGCTTGGATGCTGGTTTGTGGAAGTATGCCTGTGAGTGTGTATTTTTAATGTGCGAGGGTGAACGCATGCATTTCCAGCTGAGCCCGTGAATAAGCATACACAGCCTTTCCCTAGAGCAGAATAGTGTGTGTGTGTGTGTGCCTGCACTGATCTGCGAGCTGAGTGCAGACCTAAGCATAAAAGCCGATCTTGCCTGTGTCCTTCCTACAGACATGCCAGCGATTACCACTGTTCTACTCCTCCCCCAAGGGCACAGCACAGCCACTAGGATAGGTGGACAGGGATACACACACCTCTGCAACACACACACACACAAGCTCCATCCCAACTGCTTCCACACAGCCATTGTACAGTAAGAAGGAGCTACCGTAAGGGGGAGGGGCTAGAGGACTTTATAACCATTCAATATAAATGAATCAGCTAATAGGAAAACAGCACGTGGGTGAGCGTGTATGAATCAATGGGATGGAGATTTATACAGTACATGCTCACCCAAGAATGTCAGTGCGCTACAACTAACCTGAAAAGAACACTTTCTTCCAAAAGGATTATTAAGTGCAGGGTTGGAAAGATTCTGTTATGACCGCATATCAGACAAAAGCTTAACAAAGTCTCCTTGGCTCCTACTGCAAGCAATTATGTGTGCAGAATGGTATGATGATAATACATGCTGATTAAAATGTGAAGATGTTACCCTACCTCCTCTTGTTTCGACAGCAGTCCAAGGCAGAGATGGAGGGCAGCACAAGTTTCACTGGAGAGCTCACTAGTCTCCTTAGCTTTCAGTAGAAGAGGGGCAGCCAATGCTAAGAAAAGGACAAAAATCTGTTCAGTGCAGATATACAATTCTAGCTAACAAGGTTTGCAATAGTAAAAATGCAGTAACACAAAAAAATCTAGGACACTGTGAAATAACTAGGTCAGGGATGATGCCATTCATCGTGAATGAAAACAAGTAAAAAGAGAGTGAACAGATTACAAAGTCCAGGACTCGCACCATAATTCTCCTCATTCTTCACCATAGATAGAAAAATACACACTTCACTCTCCAATTTCTGCTGGCAGGCATCAGCTGCCTGAAAGTGTACAGTGTAAGACAGGCAGACATTTATACAGTGGAACCCACTCAACAGAGTATTAAACAATACAAAGAGCTTTTCAATCATACACAACTGAAAGTTGAGAACTGAATAAGACTACTTTGTTTCCTTTTGCTGCATTGTACTATACCTTTTTTTAAGCTTTGGAGCTTAATCTTACCTGAAGGGCTTGTGTCAGGTTCCCCACTGCCATACTACCATCACCCTCTTGATCATCCGTAATCTGCTCCTGGGTGCTGTGGCGGGTGCTATAGGCTGAATGGTCCTCCAAAGCATCCAGCCATCTCTAAATGGACACATACCAGTCACATGTACATCCGTGTCCACCAACCAAGATACACCTACACAAATCAAATTATACAGGGGGAGTGGATAAAACAATTGCATGTAAGGTGAATCATCTCACTTTTCTTGTTGCCACTGAATCCGTCTTTGAGGAGACCTTAAAAAAATTTACAGTGTCATCAAAGCACCTGAGCGTGAAGAAGCAATTATCCCATGGTTTGACCTGGAAGTACAAGGATGAAATCACTTATAGACAGTCATCATGGCTGCACTACATGTCAAAAACCATCATGTTATAGAATGTGATCACAACAACATTTGAAGACTGAGCATCCTTGTATGGTAGAGAAAAGGTCAATTGCCTTCATTGAGCCTAACTTCTGCTACCTACCAAGCAGTAGGCTTGTGTTAGAGTCTTACAGCCCTGCTTTCTGACACCAGCCAGCGCATCAGCTCTAGAAAAACAGATGGAAAAGCAGGCATACAGACAGAAAGACATTTTGACATTACACCAGACCCCTGGCACATACTGTATAAATCAACACACTGTGCAGTAATCTACCTACAGATGTAGCCACTGAAGTTCCACTTTTTACCTCATGCTTGCTGAACTATGGCTGCACTTTGGCTCCATCTCCAAAGAGAATTATTTGGAGAAACTGAGATTTGCTTTTATTTCAGCCGTTGAAGGTTACAAGGAATGGTCTGGTACTTAGTTGGTTGAGAGACAGTAGAGTTTTGTGTTATAATATACTAATTTGTTACTACTGATAACAAACAAGAGCTATGCGCAGCAATAACGCAGGAGGAATGCATGAAAGAGAACTTCTACCATGGCTACCACTGTATATACAGTATGTATGTGTATGCATGTACTAAGCATGTATACTTTTTTGCTTTAGAACACTGTGAACAGGTAAAGATATCTCACTGTCTGGGGTACCAGGATAGAGTTCCATCCTCAATTACCACCCAGTGGGACCGCCATCCAAGAAAACGTGAGCTCTGTCAGAGAAAGATGAAGCCAATAACACTTCTTTGTAAAAACCTGTCAGTTGAAAAGTCGGAACATTAACAAATATACAAGTAAAATGTTCTCCAACATCCGTGTACCTTCCAAAGAGGGCCTTCAAACTTCTGCACCCCATTGCTCACATCCTTTAGGGAAGATGATAATAGTTCAGACTTTTTACACAGTCCCTCCAACATCAGCACAGTAAGCACCAAATAAAATCAGTCCATTTGAACAATTGATTATAAAACCATATAGTTTCATTTAAAACGTGCCATTTATGTTTGAGGTAGACTTTGTGTTTGACTATATGTACGGTATGCAAACCCAAGGCTCAGGATAAATGGAAACTATAATAGTGCAGGTTAAATGACAAAGTGCACTCAACTTCTTACACCTGTAGGGGTGAATAAAACTCCATCTCCGCCCTCTCAAAAGCCCCACTGCTGAGTTGTTGTTGTCCAAGGCAGACATTGTTTTTTGACATATGGTTTGATTGGACCATTTTATGCAAAAAAGTATGATGACTGGCCATAATTACAAGCACTCATTTTACGCCATTTCATGTTGGGGGAAAAGTGCTTTCGCAAAATTGCAAGTTCTGGAAAATATTGCGGGGATTGGATGAATTTGCATTCATTATTGCAATCGCAAAACCCCAAATTCCTGGAGGGACAGAGGTGATAACATATTTACATGCTGGCTTAGGGGAAACCGTGTGCTGTAACTGCATGGATTCAAGTGTAGTTGGTGCTACTGATTCCTGTACCTAAATTGTTCCATCGAGGGCAAAAAACGAATGTACTCAAAGGGAATGGAAGAATAAAAAGTACTAATCTTCACTTTTACTCTCTCTCCCCTCACCTCGTCATGATAGACTGCCAGAATCTGTCTCAGCTCATCACTACGGGCCAGGTCAAACGCTGTCTGGTCTGCAACAAAATCAGCCACACAGTAAAATATCATGCACCCCTAGCCCACCAACCAAAAAAATGCTGTAACATAGTATTTACCATGTGCTTTGAAAACAAATTGTGATGCATCCTCATAAAAACTATTATCCTAAACATTATCTGCACTAATATGCATTAGACATAATTATGAAAGGTGGATGAAATGTGATTAAAGGCGGAAAACAAGTTCAGTGGATATACCGTTCTTGTTTTTGATACAGGGACTGGCTCCAGACTTAAGCAGCTTTAGCACGCACAGCTTCTGCCCCCTGTAGGCTGCACAGTGTAAGGGCGTATTGCCCACCAAATCCCTGCAGTGGATATCTGGAG
Organism: Rondeletia loricata; assembly: GCA_900302605.1. Classification (NCBI taxonomy): domain Eukaryota; kingdom Metazoa; phylum Chordata; class Actinopteri; order Beryciformes; family Rondeletiidae; genus Rondeletia; species Rondeletia loricata. Next base: position 6,188 of record OMLI01086844.1, read on the forward strand.
CCTCCTTTTTGCTGAGCTGAAGAATTGAAATCAGAGTTGAATGAACAGGCAGAATAACTTGATATTTACTAATGTTACACATCTAACTGTACAGGAAACTCATCACAAACACCTGAACTGTCCACCTCAACCAGGCCGTGTCCTCAGATGATAGAACTAATAGGTGACACCCTGAGTAATATGAGTTCAGCAAGCCGACAACAGCGAAAGTGGGAGTGACTGAGGTTACGCTCTACAGTATGTGCTCAATGGAGAATATTCCCATCTTAATGAAAGGCTGTCTATATTTTGCCCCAAGGTTCAACAGAGGGTCAGATGCTAACCAGCTTAGACAGGGTGGAGATGTCTCCCTCTCTGGCTGCTTCCAGAAACGTCTCCTCCTGCCGCCGCTCCTCTCTTCTCTCTGCAGCTGCACAAACGAAACAGCGTTTTGAGAACCAGGGCAGCTCACCTACAGCAATGAGAGGCCATCAGTCATTTCTCTTTTTAGCCCCCCCCATCATTTCATACCCTCCAGCATGGTAATGATTTCGTCATCCTCTGTGACATCTTTGGGAATTTGGGCCGTTCCATTGATTATGTTGGCGCAGGCATCGTACCGCAGCAGTAACAGAACAACCTCCTATAAAGTCCAATGTAAACAAGTGATTCTTTACTGAAAGGAGAAAAACTGTCCATCACTTATCCATTTTGGCATCACTCACAAGCTTCAATGGGAAGAAGGAAGAGAGTTAATGGAGTCTGTGACAGTGATTGTTTGGTTGAAAAGAAGGCTTATCAGAAGTGAGAATTCAGACAGCACCTCTCATTACAATATAGAGGCTGACAGGGAAGCACATTTTAGAATCATTTTTCACCTTTCTTCCAGTGGAGGCCGCTTTGTGTAGAGGCGTGTCACCCATGTTATTCTGCAAATTCACTTCAGCACCAGCCTAGAAATGCATTCACAAAACATGAATTTCAAAGGCTGCAAAAGTGTATACCAAATAAAATATGTACCAGTTAAATACATAGTAAATGCAGATGCACAGCACCTATAATTATGTCCTCTCACCTTGAGTAATTCCTCCACAACATCCTTGTGTCCAAAATAACAGGCAAGATGGAGGGGCGTCCATCCTGTACTGGCTTTACTCCTAGCTACAGTGACAGCAGGGAAACAAACACTGACCCCTGTGTTTCAGCTAAAGTCATGTTAGCTAGGTAATAGCATTGGTTATTTTGTTAGGAAATTTCACTTACATCTGCAGTTGATGTTGAGAAAGTTGCTTTGGTCAATCCTTAGCTCAAGCAGCCTCTGAATATGGGAACAATTGCCTTCTTTTGCATAGAGTAGCAGCTGCTCCTCCAATTTGCCTGCCTCCATCACCACTTAGCTTACTGTGGGGCCATTTAACTCCTTTAATGAAGGGTCATATGGACAGTGGTGTCAGTGGCCAGAATTCACCCGGGGGAACCCACCTCTCTAGGGGGTCCGGGGGCATGCTCCCCCGTAGGATTTGTTTTGCAAAATGCTTTTAATGAATTTTTCAAGAGAATTTAAACTTGATTTTATGGTTAAACAAGCACCCCTAATGGTCTAGAATATCCTCAGCATAACATTACACAGATAGCTAAAAAACTTGTATCCTGATGGTAACTGTTGGTGAAAAGGGTGGCATGGCTCGTGGCACCTCTAGAATTGAAGATCTTTTTAGGCATCCAAGTAATTTTACTGCCAGAACCCAATTTCTGATGGAGTTTTTATCGTTATTTACCCTCAAAGACTAATTCGGCCATATGACAAATACTGTGATAAAATACTGTTATAAACTGTGATAGCTTTTCACAGAAACACTGCATATATAACTATAGTTATCAACTTGAATCTTAAATTGATCAAACTTAAAGATCTTATAACATACCTCTATTATATTTGAATGGAATTCTTTTATATAATTATTATAATTTGATGGAAGATTTCCATGGCACTAACAGCTGCATACATAAAACAAACACAAAAAGGCTCTAGTGAAGCCATGGGTGTCCTGCCCTGGATTTGAGATTTGGTTGGCATGGCTACTCTCTGCTGTCTTCCTGACCCTCTCTTGTTGTCCTTGCTATGATATTGATAGAATGGACAACATTACCTTTAAAAATAATAAAATTCACTTGGTTCATATTTTGCTAGCATTCCCCCGTTTGAAGGTGATCGTACCTGGCTATCACTAATATTTTCTGCCACTTCCCTGAAAACTGGCTGAACTTCCTCCTGCTAGAGGAAACTTGACATGGCAAAAAAAAGTCATCTATCAAAATATCATAATATGTAGCCTATTATACAATGGCCTGGATGAATACTTGATTCTAATTGGCTGCTGATTCATGTCAGATAATCACATGCCTCTGACATAGTAGTCCTATGATGGCACCCACAACATATTTAGCAAAACCAGGAATACAATTATTTTAGCTTTATTAACTTTCTTCATCATCTAATCACCTGAACTCTGCTGGTCCTCCTGCCTCCATGTGGCTCTGTTAAGAGTCCATGTATTCAGACGTTACCGGATTAATGGCTGTCTGTAGGCAACTTTTTAAATAACTATATTCAGATTAACTAAAAACATCATATATGATACACCACTGCAACATATTTAACGTTAGCTAACGTTACAGTCAAAGAACAATGCTATGTCCTTCACTATCCTTGTCTTGCTAGCTAGCAAGCAAACTTTACACCATTAGTAATTTCTGTTACAAAGATGGATAATGTGAAAATTACATGTTCAATTCATTTGAACACATTAATTTATCACTCACATTGGCTTGAAAATAAGAGTAGTTTCTTCTTTCCCGACATTTTCTCAACACAACTTGGCAGCTCCGCGGCTCCGATTAAACTGTCCGCACTTGTCAAATTGTCATTTGATTGTGCGTTTGTTTAAAGTGGCCCGGCTTCCCGGTTGGGTGGAGTTTTCCGTTTTTAAGCACTGTGATTGGCCCGAAGGTCCAAACACCGCCCAGCCGGCAAACTTTGGTGTGCAAAACGAACCGAACCAGTTATTTTAGCGCCCAATATAAAACCTCATTAAATAATACATCCATGGTAAAACCACCAGTACTGCTCTGTATTAATTTTTTCAGAACCAGAACGGTGCGTTCCGGCCCAATGACACCCCTGCATATCATGGATGTATTATTTAAGCTGCATGGACGTTAAAAAGTCCCAGTCCGTGATTTTATTTTTAGAAAACTACACAGCTCGATAAGTAAAATGTGAAAATGGAAAATAATCATTGAAAATAATCCAAATCTAAATATGGGGGTTTGTCATATTAACAGTAGGCCTACAGAAGCAAACAATTCTTAAATAAAAATCCTATAACTCGTGTTTTACCTTGTACGTGTCAGTCAATTTATTATTAGTCAATTATATAATTTTTTCACCTTCTTTTCGCTTTATGAGGGCCTTAGAAAAGCAGAGGACAATAAAACGTTGAAGTCGCGAGGCCACATGGAGCAAAATGACACAGGAGACACGCGCAGCACAAAATGAATCAGGCTATCAAATGACACTCAAAAGGCGAATGTATTTTGCTCGAACGGGCAAACAATGTCGTCAAAACAACATAATAGGCCTACAGGTAAGCATTTTGAACTCATACTTCGACTCACAAGTTGTGTTGGTTGAGTTGTTGATGGCTCAGACACCAACAAGCTCCACACGTGAAATTTGATCATTTCTATCAGCTGACAGCCGCTGGTAGCCATCGCTGGATAGTCACGTGACCAGTCGGCTGCTCCCTGTGTCACTGAGACATATCATTACTTGGATAAGTTGGATTCATAAATTGTCGACTCTAAAATGGTTGCAAAATATGTCAATACTTTCTTCATCATATAGGCTACTGTATTTATGCATCAGCCTAACTCAGTGGTTCCCAAAATGCTATGGGATTCAGTTAGATTCAACTGGCATCAGTTGAACTGATTAGGACCAGTTCTCTACCAGTAGATCTACCGGTTTAATGTGTTAATAACCTCTACTGGTTGAAACCACCAGAGACCAGTTAAACCCAGGATCACCCTTTAAGACCAGTAGCCACACCAGTTGACATAACACCAGTAAACACCAGTAGACATGTTCCAATTTCCTTATAAAAACCAGCTGGAATAAACCAGTTCCATTCCAGTTACAAACCAGTTTAATTTTCTACTGGAACAATCAGGTGGAGCCAACTGGATCCAGTTGGATTTCCATACTGGTCTTTGTGAACCCCTGACCTAGCTCATTGCAGCGTAATTCTTCTCTTGTACACTAGATGGAAGTATTCACTGCATGCTGTCTGCACAGGCTAGAGCAGCAACTAGCTTCTGCCAGGACTGACTGTGGCACTTTGGTTGGAAATTAGTATTTTTCAGGATTGTACCACCAACACACACACACACACACACACACACACACACACACACACACACACACACACTGGTCAGCTGGAAATGTTTAACCCTCTACCCTTAATTGTACCGCATTCCTGTTTTAAAGGTCAGTCATCCTAGACATCTTTTTGACTCTGTTATTCTGTGTAGAATACTGTGACTGCAGCCTTTTTTGGGGGAGTGAAGCTCGTCTCTCTGTCTGGCCCGTAGCACCATCCTGTGTGTGGCTTTGAAGGCCCGGCATACTACAAGCAACTAGGTCCCCTGAGATATATACAGTTCTCCCAAAGAGGATGATGAGAGGTCATCCTGTAATGGAGGTGCAGTGGCAGAGAGACCCGGGACTTCCAAGGTAAGTAACTTGGTAGCCTGTGAGAAAAGAGAGTATCTTTTTGAGGGCTATATTGGTCCAGGAACTTTGATCACAGGGATGGTTGATATAGAACTCTTTTGCAGTGAGTGCAGTAAAAATGATTATTTTCTTTTTTATAATGTCACTGTTGTGGCAAAATTATGTTTATGTCTATCCAGATCACACTTTCTTATTAATACCTAATCAGTGTTCATATCTGGTTATTGGTATACTGTTGATATTATTGCCATGCTCTTCAAATGCGTTGTTGATAGAAGCATCGCCACCCTGGGAGAAACTGCTTCCATCAAGAGAGAAATGCATCATGGGATGAAGATGTTCTCCCAAAGTCATTATGTTAGTACTGATCATAATTTGCTTCACACTCTAGGGATGCTTGTATTGATTTCATTCCAGTAAATGCTCCCTACACCAGTCCAGAACCTCAAGAAACCTTCTCTGTAGCAGGATATGATGTTGGTGTTTCCTTTGTCATTCAGTAACAATAGCCTGCTCTGTACATTTTATTTGTTAACATGTATCAGTCAGTCATCATTATCAGTGTCATAGTTAATTACAATGGTTCGGAAGTTATAGAAACACCACTGCAGACATTAATCAAAGCATATTCATCAAATCAGGTCTGGTGAGGGAAAGACGTGCACTGCGCTAGTTCCTGCTAATTAGCATGGCAATTATTGTAAGCTGTCACAGTTCTTAAGCGACAGGGTGGACTGTATGTGCTCCAGAGCGTAATCCCCCACAAATTACAAGATAATGGAGGCAAAGAGAGGCCACTGCTTCAAAAGGAACCAGGAGATAGAATCCCCAATAGGGACATTTTAGGGACAGGCAGAGAGAGACAGCGAGAGAGGGAAAGGTAGGGGAAGAAGTATTACATGTATTCCCTTCACATAGAGCAGTGTGAATAAGAGAGGCTTATTTTATTAGACTGTTTGTCAAGGTGACTGGCTCCAAAGGAAACAGGTCTGTGAAGTTGTTCTGCTCTTAATACCGCAAGGTGCTTAGTTGTATAAAATATTTTGAAGATAACACCTTTGCCCAACAATAAATCCCACTTTAGATTCTACTTACTGTATTTCATGCTGTGATGTACGAGCTCCACGGACGCTTCAGATAGCAGACCTGCAGACCCACACAGATCAATAGCCCCTGCTTGTCTCCTCCTCTCCATCTCTGTTTTTCTCATGTTTTTCGTATGTGTATGTGCTGTGCAATACACACTGTAAAAAGCCTATTCTGAATAGGATTCACAAGCTATATTTGATACTTAAAAAAACAAAATACATGTAGCATTATAGGACATAGTGTTGGCACAAATTTAGTTGTTTCCTGTCCTTGTACTGTATGTACTCAGTATTTAATTTAGATTTTACGACTGAAGTAATTTGCACTGTCCTCCAGAATTATTGGCATGCTTGATGTTGAACAAATAAATAAATAGATAAATAATGAGTTATTGTCTGTGCCCTGAAAATGTAATTTGTAAGAGTATTTTATAACATCTAGGGCATTTGTTATTGTTATTTTTTATATATTATAACTTTTATTGCCTAAATCATCATAACCATTTGTTATAAAACGTATCAAAGTAAATAATTTTCACTTCAAATATGACTCATCTACATCACTAGACTCGTGGTTTGTTTCTTTAAAATGCTCTTTACTGCCTCAACTGCTCTGTCTTTCATTTAAATGAACCCAATAGATCTTTCTGGAATCAACAGGTTTAGCTATTATATTCTCTGGTGTTTTTATGAATGGCATTGTTAAGTGCTGAGACAGTAAAGCATTGAGATTCCTAGGAAGAACATTATCCTGAAACCATCGCTTTAATACTGCCTTGATGCTGCAAGATAAATATGATACTGTTTTGGGGAAGATTTCTAGATAATAGATTTTTCTATTGAACTTTAGGGAGGAAATTGTAAGTAACAAGCTCACTTTAAAGTATTCCATATGCATTTTTAGGCACACTGGAAGCAGGGTACAAATTTATGTGGATTTTACTCCCTCCAAGTCTCAATACTGTGCCTTAACATTTCAATAGTTAACTATGCAGTCCACCAGAATGAAAAATAGCCAAAAGTGATTTATACACTAGAAGTTAAATCCATTCAAAAGCAAGGAGCAGCAGTGAAGTCATGCCAAAGCATCTCAGTGGAAATTACCATGATTCTCTCAATCTATATGGGTCATGCTGGAAGCAGATATATGAAATCTAAATGACATTTTCCATGTAACAAATTTAGGAGGACCTTCTCTATCTTTGTAACAAAAGGTTCCAAAAATGTTGATCACATGTTATCACATATTGGATCTGAATGTCTTTTAATTTACTAATTATATATAGGTCATAACTTGTTGACTACTGTTGATCCCCCCCCCCCTTCAGCCTAATATTTACAAAGGGTTCTGGAGTGCACCATATTTCTTTAACATCCAGAGTTTTTTTACATTACAATAATTAATATTGCAAATAAACTCCAAATTAATATTTAATCTCAGTTATTAATATATATTTTGATATGAGGGAGGGGTACAGTGATACATGAATTAACCAGCGGGCAAGTCAAAATGCTGTCACGATGAGGCACACCCATAGCATTTAAATGAGCTTTTGTGGATGTGGCGCATAAGGCACATGCCAATACCCTTCCTCTAAAGGAGGTCTGCCAAACAGGCTGTGGGGCTGTGATGCCATCCAACCAGAGCTCAGTTCTCTCATTAATGATAATTATGTATTATGTAAACTGTGATAGGATAGGTGTTATGGGGGATATTTTTGTTACGTTCAAATGGCGATTATAGTCCATGCCCAGCATATTAATGCTGCCCTGTATGTTCAACAGTAGTGTTTTTTCCTATGTAAAATATGTTACTCTATTGCAAAAATATGTAACAGAATGCAAAGGAAGTGTGCAATCTATAAAGGGAAGCAATACTTTGACAGTTGCATTGTTATTGGATTATAAAATACAAGCGAAGTTTGAATATGGAGGGCATTTTAGTTACAACACAGTGTGCAAAGAGGGTACATGGAGGTGGTGATCGTACTGTGCTCTGCTGTGACTCTCCATATGGCTGCAATAAATAAATAAATACATATTTTCTATGGTTGGAACCACAAGTGTTTAAGGCAAAGAGCAGCATTTATACATCAGGCTGTCATTCAGGTCATCACATATTTAAAAAACAGCCTGTTGTATACATTTTGTGCCTTCAAAACGTGTAATATTCAGTATAGATATGTACGTTTTTGCACTATGGAATCATCTTAAGGGCACAGTTTCATTGAATGTCTTCTGCCACCAAGACATCTATGCAACTGCTTTTTGTGTTTTTGTGACTCAGGCATCAAAGACGGTTGGCTATTTGTCAGGAACTACTGCACTAGTCAACACTAGACAGAGCCAAGCCCCACATTGAGATTAGAATTTGAAACAATCACATTTGATTATTGATAGGGCTACAATATAAATGTTACCATGAGAGTTAGATGCAGAACAATATATTTTCAAGTGATCTGAGTCAGTGACGTCTATCAACCACTTTCAATTACTATGGTAACACATTTGCCTTATCAATTTGTAAATGTGCAACATATTATGAATAAGTTCTTGGCAGGACTCCCACTAAACCTCCTCTAGGGTTTATTGGGAGAATGGCAAATCAGGATGTGCACTGTACATGTTCGCTTTTATATATAGTGCCTAACTGATTACTGAGTATTTGAACTTGGTCTACTTAAAACAACAAAAACTAATGGCATCCTTTGTATAGCTGATCAGTCTTGCTAGTCTTATTAAGATTGAGCTACTCCATTGTTTACAACCATTACAGTATGGTTTTCTTTTTTCATTAAGATCATAAGGTATTCTTAATACAAAATAGGCTCAGGAAAAATAATAATACAAGAATCCCACTCTGAGGTAATGTATGTTACATGTTTGGCTCTGTTTATCAGGCCCAATTTGAGCTGTGATGACGATGGTTAGACAGACTGTTATGACAGAATCAGTACTCCGACCCAGCATTCAAGCACAAGCACTTGAGGACCAGACTAATGGAGAGCCACAGCAGGGTACAATATAATCACCACCTCTAGAGCCTCGGTGTACCCTGTGCACCCTGTGCACACTGTTATGTTTCTATGATGCCCTCCATATTCAGATGAGCCATTGCATTTGTATTTCCAAATCCAATGACAATGCACCTGCCAAAAGTATTGTTTCCTTAGATAACACACTTCCTTTGCATTCCGTTTCATGTGTATGCAGTAGGTTAACATATTTTACATAGGTAAAAAGCATGGACAAAGTGTTATTATATGAAAAACTATGTAACTTGTAAAAAAAAAAACAACGATAGTACCATCTGCAATATTCTCATTGTGCCATTCAGCTCGCTATCAAGATCACCTTACCACAGGAATGCTATGGTAAGACAACCTAATATTAATGTCAAGTCGAGACACCTGCATGATGTTTACATTATTTATGACACATTTACCATAGCTCATGGGAGTAGATTATTTTCAATGCTGTGCCTTACTGTCCAGGTAAATCGAAATATAAAACACTAACTATAAGAGCAACATTGGGGGCAAGGTTTTATCGGCTATGCATATAATGCATATGAAAAACCTTGTATCTCTACACTGTCAACTTTTCAGGAACTACGAAAAACAACGACCATGCATGTTTCCGTTTATCCAATGGGTTCTGAAATGGTTTCATAAGCCCAAGGTTCATAGAACTTTCTCAACCCTTAGACGAGCATGTAATCCTTCGATTTAAGTTAAATGATGAAAATCACTAAAATTGGAGTGACAAGGTTATAACAATATAAGACATGTCACAAGGAAGCATTAAGGACAACAAAGTTAAAATCAATGTAAACTATCATATGTATTGTTATTTTATTGTTTGTTTAGCTAGAAAATACAGTAAGTTATGTTATTGGTAGTGTATCATTGGTGTCGTATGAGGCAGAGGAGTTATCACACTTTAATTTTGCCATTCGTTCAGCATGCCTCATTCATGTCCT
>OMLI01086846.1:0-12453 GCA_900302605.1 Rondeletia loricata
AATAAAATACGACAGTCTATCGGGGTTAATTTGAGTGTTTATACCATCATTTTTTACTCGTTTAATCCTTTACTTTTGCATTATCATTCGGGTAGTGTAATGCAACTCTAGGTGGCGATAATGAGCACACGCAGGTGTAAAACAGCAAAGGAAGAAGAACACAGTTCCGGTGACTTGTGGACTAGCAACAACAACGTTGCAGGAAATAATAATGCAAAAGTAAAGGATTAAACGAAAAAAATGATGGTATAAACACTCAAATTAACCCCGATAGACTGTCGTCGTATTTTATTTGCTTTGGGTGGACTGTTTAAGTGCGTTTGGTAGTGGATGCTACCACGGTACCATTGGGTTGCGCTAGCATTAGCAACATGTCTCTGTCCACAAGAAGGACTGCATGGAATCAGCTGAAAATGGGCTCCATCAATCAACAACATCATGGGTAAGTCGTAAATGAGACATTATGTCCAAAATTCCGAACTAACCCTTTAAGGCAGCAATTTCCACCAGTGTTTAACTGGATCTATTATCCTGTATTTTGTCTAAATAATAGACAGAACATGTTGCTTTTGTAATGTTACACTGAGTACATAAACTGATTTTACTCAATATTTTGTAGTAAAATTAGCATTTTTGCAAGCATTTTGCTCTGTGTAAAAGTATTTTCATTTAACACAGACAAAGCTAAAGCTAACTGAGTGGGTTTCCTAGAGGTCTAGAGACACTTCCATGTCTCCCTTCTTTTCAGAACTTCCTTTACTTTTCCTCCCTCCTCCTCTACTCCTGTTTTATGGAGTGTCCTTTGAATCTGTCCATCATGTTGAAGGCTCCGAGGTACTGGCCCAACAGATTTCCCAGCTTCATGGGTAGGATGCTGTAGAAATAAACACACAGAAGGGAAGATGGTTAGCAAGGGAAATCTGTTTGTGTGCTTGCTCTTGCATATATATCCTTGTTGGAACCAGTTTGAGTTTTACATCTTCAGAGTGAGGACATTTTCATGAAGTCCTTTTGGCTGGTCCTCAGTTTACGGTTAGGGCTTGGGTTTTGAATTAAGATTAGAATTGGTAGTAGGTTTAGCCAGGTAAGGGTTAAAGTTAGGCACAGTGGTGAGGGTTAGGAGTTAGGGGATGATTATATTCAGGGATAGGATGAGGATATAAATACAAAGATGTGTGTTTGCTAACGAGTACTGTGCTAACCGAATGCCTTACTTCATAGACTTTCACTCAAGTTTTTAAGTGCTAACTGAGATGTTTATTTTCTTCTAAAAGTCATTTTCAGTCATATTGGCGTGTTGTGCTCAGACCCCTACAATTGACGCTTGTGGCTATATTATTATTTTTCTCCGCTAAAAGTATCTGGAGCTCAGAAACCGTAAGACCCACAGCAACCAAACTTGGCAGATAGGTTTGAATGGTCACCCACTACTCAGGCAAAAAAATTACACCGATTGGCCAGATGGTGGCGCTATAACAAGCCACTTTACATTTTGGCTAATAACTTCTGAACCGTTTGACTTAGAAATATTTTTCCCCCCCCATAGATTCCTTGGGTCAAGCCAAGTCAGATGTACATACTGTAGTCAATTTCTGCCATATTGGATTTTCCGCCATTTAGCATTTTCCTCAAAATTTTGCACACAGCACTATCAGACCAAGCTACACAAAGATTCCATCTGCCCCTCGATCGGTTTAACGACATGGCCACAATTAACTAACGAAGTTGACCGCAAGCAGAAAAATGGCCATAACTCATCGACCGTGTCCAATCTTCACGAAACTTGACACTTATGTTGAGTAGTGGACAAGAATGACGTATGCAAAAGCACTTTAAAATTGTCCAATAGGGGGCGCCACACCTTTGAATAATTTATTTCTCACAACCCCAAGTACCAAATCTCATGAAATTTGGTACACATAGTGAGTGGACAGGTACAAATAAAAATCAAAAATTTGGTGCAAATTACTTCCGGTGGGCTATGACCGCTTATAACTTGTCTTGTGATTGGACGATTGCTACGAAACTTGCTGAGCTCCTCTGTAATCCTATTGGAACATTCCTACAAAGTTTCATCCCAATCGGTGAAAGCAAGGCCGAATGGCAATTATAATCAAGTATCTCATAGACATCCATTGTATTTATAAGTCAGCCACTGAAAACAGTAGAAACTCCATTCAACTTTCTAAATACTCATTATGACACAGTGATCAGCTGTATAATATTTCAAAATAACAACTTAAAAAATTTGAGTTATACAGTTGTATGCAAAAGTTTGGGCAACCCTTATTTCAGTAGCGCTAAATTGTGTCACTGACAAATATTTGATCCACATTTCATATCTTATGCTGCTCAGATGTCATATTCGGGTTGTAACTATATATTTTCAACATTATTTGCAATTCAAAATTGTAGTTCTGCCTTTTTAGCCAACAAAAGTTGATAACAGGTCTCAATGGATTTCAGGGTGTGGGATGCTACTTATTCCTATTAAGGGCTTAGCTGATGAAGACTGTGATATACGGTCGGTTTGAATACTGTTGACAAAATGTACTTATTGTAAGTCGCATTGGACAAAAGCGTAATGTATAGTGTGGAATGCGAGGTTCACTTATGGATGGCATTGGGGTCCTGGTCTTCATGTTTCAAAGAAAAAATTTATTGTCATGCTCCCTGTACTATATCCGAAAATGCATACAGGTGCACTTTCACTGGAGTTTATCTTCTCAGATATTGGACAGGACAAACTCCAGTGAAAGTGCACCTGTATGTATTTTCGGATATAGTACAGGGAGCATGACAATAAATGTTTCTTTTAAACATGAAGACCTGGACACCAATGCCATACATAAGTGAACCTCACATTCCACACTATACTCGCATTTTCTGAGACTGAATCCATCCCACACCCTGAAATCCATTGAGATTCCATTGAGACCTGTTATCAGGTTTTGTTGGCTAAAAAGGAAGAATAACTACGATTTTGAATGGCAAATAATGTTGAAAACCTATAGCTACAACCTGAATATGACATCTGAGCAGCATAAGATATGAAATGTTGATCAAATATTTGTCAGTGACACAATTTAGCGCTAATGAAACAAGGGGTGCCTAAACTTTTGCACACCCTATTTTTCATTTCTTTGAATTTTCTAACTTCATAGAAATATATAGAATTTTCATATTTTTGTGCAATAGTAAACATTGTATAGGTCTCAGACAAAACATTTCAAATAATTTCATTGAAAAAAATTTTTGTAGCCCAACAAAAATGCAAGGGGTGCCCAAACTTTTGCATACAACTGTATAATACATTGATGTCAATGAGCTGTATCCACTTCCATTGTATACTGTATACAGCAAAATCTACTTTCTAATTTTTTTTGTTTTCTTCTAAGTCATTTTCAGTCATATTGGCATGTTGTGCTCAGACCCCTACAATTGACGCTAATCCTGTTTTTGTTAGGATTCTTCTTTTCTGCCTTAAAATGATCTGTACCTCAGACAAAGTCCTAGAGCAATCTATCTGCACTGTAACAACCAACTTTGTTTTGGCCAATAACTCCTGAACCGTTAGGCCTAGAAACAATTCCTTGACTCGTGACAAATCCATTGCACATACTGGTTTTCATTTACACTGATACGCCATTGTTTTTACGCCATTTTTAATCTTATGCAAAACCTATTTTGGGCCGTTTTTCCCATAAAGATCTAATAAAAAAAATTTTTTTGCACACTGCATATATGGGCATCCTAGATTATGGCTATTAACCATAACCACTGCAGCAGCAGTTTGTAACTCGTGCCTCATCCAATATTCTCCACAGCAAGACGTGTCTGCACAGATACGATTGCTGCAATAGGCATGTTTATTTATTTATGTGCACTTCCACACAGATTGCACGTTTTTCTCAACGATGAATGTGAGTTTTTTGCTGTTTTTGACAAAATATTGGTCAAAACATCGGTAATCAGTCGGCTAGGGCTCTCCAAAATCTGCATCGGTCGGTCTCTAGTCCAGACCTGAAGAGCTGATTTTCGCCTCTCAGGGACATCTCTCTCTGGTTCCATACATTCCTAAAAGACAATTTACTGCTGTCTCCCTATGCCACACCAACCGCTAAAGACCTTAACACACACACCCAGGACCATGGATTGAGAAAAAGGATTTCCTATTTTATTTACAGGACTAAACTTTCGGTTCCAGGAACTACATTCATCAAATTAACCAGACTGAAATATACTTCAGGTCTTACTTTCAAACATGAAGGTTGTTGTGTTAACTGTTCTTTGACCCTGTTCTGGCTTCTGCCCCTCTGCTCTCTCTCTCTCTCTGTTCTGAAGAAAACCATAAATTAACCCAACATCCTGCATTCCTAAGCTTTGCTCTTTCTAGGTTTCCTAATTGATATCTAGTAGTATCTTAAATAAGTCCTTTAATAGTGTGAATTATGTGTTATAGTTTTTAACAGTATATACTTAATTGTTTAATCAATATTATCCATTGTATATTACTGTAGTCTGTCTGGGAATTCATGTAGTTAATTGTTTATGCAATATACAAGTGTTTAATCTACAGGTTTCATGACATCTACCGATTGACAACAGTAAATTGGTTGATTATGTTAAATACAAGCGCGTTTCCAAAATTGTATTGTATAAGTATCAAGAATAAAACTGATAGTTATACAACTTTCCCTGTCTCTCTCTATTAGTCCAGGAGGACCCCTTCTCCACACAAAGAAATTAAAGGAATATTTCAGCGGTAGGGCAAATTTACCTCATTCTCGACTTCGTAGCACCTCTAACAATCACCCCAGATAGTTTTCAACTTCATTCCTCCTGGAATTAGATTTTGATGAATTTGTTGTAAAAAGATCGATTTTAAAAGTCACTCAAAGTCATTCTAACCCACCTCTAATTAACAACACAAAGGTTTTGAAAGGAACGGTACCTTTATTTTTTTACATTTCAGCCTAGTTATCTGTTAAATTAATACAGAAATCGTGCACTAGTTGAAGTACCGGACTTTTACTTCCTAGTTGTTCGCCTGTGATTGACAGGAGGCAGGACAACAGTTGACAAGTTCTGTCCTATCAGACGACGTTTACACTTGGCTTCTAGCTGACGCAATCTGGGCGCACAGGGATACCATTGCACTTCTTGCATTCTTTTGAATCTCCCGTGGAATGGTGCAATGGTATCCCTGCGCGCCCAGATTGCCAAGTGTAAACGTCGTCTGATAGGACAGAACTTGTCAACTGTTGTCCCGCCTCCTGTCAATCACAGGCGAACAACTAGGAAGTAAAAGTCCGGTACTTCAACTAGTGCACGATTTCTGTATTAATTTAACAGAAAACTAGGCTGAAAATTTAAAAAATAAAGGTACCGTTCCTTTCAACACCATTGTGTTGTTAATTAGAGGTGGGTTAGAATGACTTTGAGTGACTTTTAAAATCGATCTTTTTACAACAAATTCATCAAAATCTAATTCCAGGAGGAATGAAGATGAAAACTATCTGGGGTGATTGTTAGAGGTGCTACGAAGTCGAGAATGAGGTAAATTTGCCCTACCGCTGAAATATTCCTTTAATTAGTAAACAAGGCGTGACCTGGAAAGTATCTCCTTGCACCACAAACCACGCCTGTAAATTCTAAACTATTAAAAGTCCTTATCCTCCGAGAGACAGTGGAAGACAAAACCCACAGAAACAAGACAGAAGTAGAAGACGAGCTCAAAAGAGAAAAATTTTCTGAATATATCTCTAATAATGGCAGAAACCTCTGTCTGTCCCTCGATTATCTCGTGAACCGCTCACCCGATCGACTTTAAACTTGTCAGGTGTATTGCTGAGGACCATGCAATACCATGCCAAGTCGATTGGACGAGCGGTTCTCGAGAAAATCGGCCTGGTCCAAACGGGCACTGCTGTCGCGTCACGCTACACAGGCGTACCGGGCACTGCACTCTATTCAGTTATCACTTACGAAATATAAGGTGAGCGGAATGCCCGAAAAAGCATTGCAGGAGAAAATCGGGCACATCCCAACGGGCACTGCACTAGTAGAGAAAGACAAGCAAGATCTTGGTTAAAAGCTCAACTCTGTCTATTATAATCAATTTTTGCGTTATTTCGCTTTTTATTATTTTCCGTAATTGCCAACTGCTTTGCACTTTCAAGTTTGCGCCTCGCTCTGAATAGTTAATTGGAAGCATCTCCGAGGGCCCGCGGTCGTGTTTTCAACGCTGTTTAAGAAATAAATTATTTTCCATTTACTGTTGCCAATTAATATCTATAATTTCATTATTCTACACCAAAATTCTGTATTTTGTTTGGTTGTATCATCTGCTCATTTGTTCCATATTTCCGTCATTTAATTGATCATGTTATTCTGTTTAGTAGGTAGTTAAATAAATATTCCCATTTATTCCTAGTCGTTCTGTGTTTCTGCAGAGAAAAGTAATCCCTGGACTGAAAAGATCTCACAACATTCAGATAGACTGATTATCATAAGCAAGTAAAGATTCTTTCCTCGAAAGAGGTGGTGACCCATAACGAGTAATATTTTCATATCTTTACTTTGTTCTGAATTAGATTTTTCAAGTAGTATTGCTACAGATGAATCAATCTTATATTCTCACTGTCAAATAATTTTCCCAATGGGCTTGGCCCCCACTAATGGCCACTTGCGGCTATATTTCTTTTTGTTAATATTTTAACATTTCAGTGAAAAAACAAACATTTCAAATTTGTATGCGTTTGCTCCCAGGTACAGGCCTAGTAAGACACCCTGTTTCATTGGCAGGGTGATGCAGAAAAAAATAACACAAAGAAATGTAGTTAAACTATGCCCATTTCATTTGGTAGGAATTAGTAGTTACTTACGTTTTTCCTTGTCAACCATGGAAACAAGTCCACAACAAATTTCAGACTGTTAAGGTCACTGGATTGGGCCATTAAAAGCTGTTTTATTAAAGTAATGCAGACATTAAAATCTGTTTTACTGAAGACAAGCAAACGGTAAAGGCCATTTTACTACAGAAAAATAGACTATTCGTGTGAAGCTCAATGGGTAGAGAATGGCATTAACACTGCCATGGTTAGGGGGTTTGAGTCCCACTAGTGCCACCCATATTAAAAATGTAGGTTGGATAAAAGTGTCCGCCATATGTTATGACATTAAAAGCTGCATTTCTTAAGACTGGAAGAGAGTAAAAAGTTGTTTTAGTAGACATGCAGACATTAAAGCCTCATCACTACATTTTTATTTCCTCTAAAACCAGTTCCTCACAAAGTGGGGGACAAATTATTTGCTTGAAATGCCTGTTTAAAACATTTCCTTAAAGTCAATGGAGGGGGACTATTAAAAATGTATACAATGCACCCATCTCAAGGGCATATCTTCGGGGGGGTCATGTCCCCCCAATACTGAGAAAATACCAATCTGTCACCCCCAATATACAGTAGAACATATGTTAAATAGGTCCTCCTTTTATGAACCCTGTCGACGGATCTGTCTTATTTCCTATATTTTCAATTTATTTCCGTTTGTTAAGGAAAACATAAGTGTGCGCCCCCCCAATTGTAAACTTGGTTGCGCCCATGTACTTGCTGCACCGCAACTTTCACAAAATACTCCCAGCAGCAGTAGCCTGATGGCGAGACGGGAAAGGCGTGAGGACTGACAATAATGGAATGCCAAGCAATCTAACCCAAATTAATGTTCATTTGAATGAATCCAAATTAACTTATGAAAGTAGACATTTGGTTCAGATGTAATAAACTCTCTCTTAATGTCAGCAAAAATAACTGTTTCGTTCTAACAAAAAACGAACAGATGCTGAGCATGTCAGTCTTAAAATAAATGGACCAGTGGCGGCTGGCCAATAGAGGGCGCTGGGGCGCCGCCCCCACCCTCCAAATGGAGAAGAAGTCTACTTATAATTACAAAATAAACATTGTTTACTCGTACAATGCGCCTGGTATTCTGCCTGCGCCTGTCAGCATTCATTAAAAATCTGTTCCAAATTGTATCTGTGAAATTCACTGTGCAAATACATATACTTCCTGGTGAGGGGCGCCAGCCAAACGTGTGTGTATGCAAGTCCTCAAACTTTTGCCAAGCACGTGAGCTGTGGCTGCGCTCTAATTGGTTGCGTTCAGATTTCACACGGGGCGCAGAGAGCTGTGCCCCGGACACTCCCACTTTCAGTTGGCAGCGAATCGTATTGCTTGGCTAACGGAGTAAAGTTACCGCGGCACCAAACGATGGCAGGAACTGAAACGACAGCGGAGGTCAGTATCAAAATAAAACCGAAAGAATGATAACAGGACAGGCTGAATGCATTGGCCATGATGTCAATGGAGAAGAGACTGGTGACTGAGATGACATTTGCAGGCCTGAAGGAAAGGAGGGCAACATTGATGTTCAAGTAGTGCTACTGGCCAGTGTTTAGGCAACATTAGTGTGTTTTGTTTTCAGTTTTGTAGGACGACTGTGACGATCCCCTATCTCTGCCTGCCGGTAGGTTGTTTGTCTGTCAGGGATGTAAACGATAGCTGAAATTATGATAATCTGTGTGTGCGGTGGGTACATTGTATGTCGGATGAAGGTTATTTTCATGACTTTTTGCTGGGCTGTGCTATTTACATATTACTTTGGGTTTTCTTAGTTGTAGGTTGCATATTTAGCAACTGGCAATGTGTGGTGGTGACCAGTGGTGTTAATTGATTGATTTGTCAGCATTATGTTTTTGTAAAATTTTTGACCCATCTCTGCACTCTCGACTGTTTGTTTTTTTAAGTGCCCTGAACTGATGTCCCCCTTACATTACTTTTGTAGCAGTAAGATTAATTCTAGGGTGAGTTTGCCCTATATTCTCATGCTAAAATCCACTGTAAATCCAGATTTTAAAGTTGATATTTAAAAAAATTATTCCCGGGGGAGCATGCACCCGGACCCCCCCTAACCTGCGCCCCACCAAAAAAAAGTATCACCAGCCGCCACTGAAATGGACAGAATATTGCAAGAGTAAGCTCTACAAAATTCCTGGGGATCCTCATTGATGAATTTCTTCATTCCAAATGTCATATTGATGGTCTAATGGAAAAATTGTCTAAATATTTTTGGTTTGTTCTTTAAACTGAGACATTTTCTGCACTTCTTACTCTATATAAAACCTTATTTGAGCCTCATGTGAATTACTGTAATATCATATGGTGCAACACATTTCCAAGTCACTTAAAAAAGCTACAGATTATCCAAAAGAAAGTAATACGCGCCTTGTCGTGGTCAGTTTAATTCTCCTAGCAAACCGCCTTTCCGTCATTATCTTTTGAGGCTCGCGGAGTACAATTGCCTTCAGAATGCTTGTATGATGTGCCATGTCATTCATAAACTAAATTATATAACCTTATCCCAATCTGCCCTCCTTTGCACACCTATAACACTAGAGAAAAACACGTAATCACTGGGGGAAAAAAGAAGGCTAAAATGCAACAGCTTCAGAATTGTGTGCAGAGGACCGCAGATCTTGAATGAGCTTGATGCTAACCTAAAAATGTCACACTGTCTCCATCTTTAAAAAAAATCTAAAGAAACAACTTTTATCTACATATGATTACTTCTGTTTACATATGAAAATCTTGTCTATGAATCTCTTGCCTTGATTTATTCCTGTACCTGAACCGAATAACTACTGACGTACTTTGAATGCTGGGATTGTCTGTTGTATGTCTACAGACTCCTGTCTGCTATATCTCACAGACTACATCAGGAGAGAGGTAGATGAAGGGAAATACTGTGGAATGGTGATGTTGGACCTACAGAAAGCATTTGACACAGTGGACCACACCATCTTGTCTAGGATGCTCAAAGCACTAGGTTTCAACAAGGCAGCTTTAAATATGGATGGGGATCGTTAATTCCGGTGCCATTATCGATTTTGCTTAACGATTCGTTTTTTTATCGATTCTCTTATCGATTCTTTTTTTTATGATTTGGAGGAAAGAAGAAAATGTTTGCATTGCTCAATAACAAAAATATGCTCCGGCTTACCACCACCGGTGTGAATGTGTATGAATGAATAATGGTTTCTGTAAAGCGCTGTGAGTACTATGAAAAAGCGCTATATAAATCCAATCCATTATTATTATTTTTCACAGCAATGTTTTAAATAATATATTTGCTATAGTGGCTCTCTCTTACAGACAAATCATACCATACCAATGGATATTACCAAACATAAATAAATAATAAACAATATAGATATGTTTTACAACAAAAAGGCTAAAAGAAATTCAAACAGGAATTTTATAGTTCAAAAGAAAAAGAAGCATATCAGCCTTCTCTGGTAGGATGATACTAAGGCCAAGGATAATAGGTGACAGTTTGAGCAACAGAGCCGTTTGGAAACCGAACGCCACAACTCAACTCGGGTATGTAGTTTCATGCCGGTAGTTTTATTTTGACAGTTGTGAACAGAAGTCGTACCTTCTTCTTCTGGCTAGCTTGACTGGTGCTCCTAGCTACTGTTTGGACCGACTAACCTGCTCTGTGCAGCTTGACTTTGGGTTTCAACACGATATCGAGCAGCTTCCTCTGGCGGCAGATCTCTTGCTCTGACCGGTGAACTTTGTCTTCGTACTCCGCCACGGTTTTCTCAAACAGCCCGAAAATCTCCTCCGCAGCCGCCGTTAGCCGCTCGGTGAGCAGCGCTCTCAGCTCCGGGATTTCACCCGTTCTTTTCTTTTCTTATATAATAATTGATTTACTGTCTGTAATGTAACGGTTGTTTGAGTTGTATGTAGCCTATGTTAATTAGCAGAAACTAATATTTGAATGACACACCCATATAGGATCGAAAAGAGAATCGATAGTGTCGGCACCTCGGGTTTTGAGCTATTTAGAACCGGTTCCCATATGGAACCGGGTATCGATCCCCATCCCTACGACTTAGTGGATGCTGAGCAATGGGCCGCTCGCCTTTTATAGGGCGAGGCCTCATAGGGTTGAATAGGCTCATCCTGATTGGCTGAGTACGTGCATGCAAATTTTCAGTGTGCTGAGGTGACTAGATGAGTGGTTAAGCCAATAGAGCCCCTTTAGAGGGCTCCGCCTGTGATCATAGAAGAGTTATAATGCATAACATTTATTTGCCTCTTCTCTTGGCCAGTTCACACGCGTAAAAGAGACTATGGTCTCAATGTGGTTTTTACTGGTTAAATAAATGTTAAAAACATTTTTGTAATATATATGTATCATTCAGAGCCACTGTTGCTGAGAGCTGAGGACCTCCAATATGGCCACCAGAGAGTGTTACTTCACCTGACTTGGAGGAGGCCTATCTGCCAGAAGCTTTTCAATCTCACTACTTCACTCAATGATTATGTATATTACAAAAAGTCTTAATAATCCAGATATTGCATTATTTTATATTCACTAGTGATATGAATTTGATATAGATGTTTATATAAAATATAATTGAATAAATGGCATTTTGTGAGTGACAGGGCAAAAGGGAACTCCAGCCCCTTTTTTATAGCCTATCTGTGCATGTCTGGTCACTGTAACACCATAGAATAGTGGACTAGACTACCTGTGACAGCATATTATCATGCAGATGCATTACTTAAAAAAGTGTGTACTTAAAACATTTTGACTAAAGTTGAGTAAAGCTATACAATTTATCCAAAAAAATTATATATTTTTTTACAAATGTATGTTGAATTTGATTTTAGTAGCAACATTGAGCAGGTGCTAAATTAGAACCCTTTATTTATTTTAATTACACCATTTTATTTTCTTATAATACATCTACATGGAGAAACATGTCCAAATGGGCACAACAGGCCAGCAAAACTACATACGTGTCCCCTGTTCCTAGATTCATAGGCGCCGATTCCATGGGTGCTTCCGGGCCCGAGCACCCACGGAGAAGGCCAAGCACCCACAGGGAAAATGCACCTGATAGGCCTATTGTATAGGCGGCAGCGTACAGTCGGGCCAAATTGACATTGATTTGATAGCAAACTCCGCCCGCCCGCGGGCCCCCACGTGCAAAACATGTTGCTCCACCCACTCAAAAGTCATAGCTTTAATGTGATTGGTTAGACGCACTGTCCAATTGAAAGCGATGTCAGATTAACCGCTAATGTGTAGAGTAAGGCTGGCTGGCAAGTCGTTAACTATCCTTCTAGCCCGACAAAATGGACAAATTTCTGATTAAAATACCAAAAACATCAAGCACGACTTCCACCAGTGCGACTTCCAGTTCCACCAGTGCCTCCATCAGTGCCCAGTCAACTAGTAGTAACAACAGTAATGAAGATAACGACAACCGCAGCAGCGAAGATGGACAAAAGAAGGGACGGAAATATCAAGCTAGCTGGAAAGTAAAATTCCCGTGGATAGCCTATGAAGCCACCAAAAACAAGGTATTTTGTGAGGTTT
>OMLI01086849.1:0-10021 GCA_900302605.1 Rondeletia loricata
AAGTAATACCATGGTCAGCAAACCAGTTACTAGTAGTTTTGGCACTGTGGGCAGGTGTCAAGTCCTGCTGGAAAAGGAAATCAGCATCTCCATACAGCTTGTCAGCAGACGGAAGCATGAAGTGCTCTAAAATCTCCTGGTAGACGGCTGCGTTGACTCGGCTTGATAAAACCCAGCAGATGACATGGCACCCCAAATCATCACATGTGGAAACTTCACGCTGGACTTCAAGCAACTTGGATTCTGTGCCTCTCCACTCTTCCTCCAGACTCTGGGACCTTGATTTCCAAATGAAATGCAAAATTTACTTTAATCTGAAAAGAGGACTTTGGACCACTGAGCAACGGTCCAGTTCTTCTTCTCTGGTTGCAAAAGGAGCCCAGACCAAGTATTGAGTGCATAAATGAACACACTTTTCAGAAGGTTGACATTTCTGTATTATAAATCCTTTTTTTGATTGGTCTTGTGTAATATTCTAATATTTTGAGATATTGGATTTTAGATTTTCATAAGCTGTAAGCCGTAATCATCAAGATTAAAACAAAAAAAAGGCTTGAAACATTTCATTTTCTGTGTAATGAATCTAGAATATATGAACGTTTCACTTTTTGAATTAAATTACGGGGGAAATGAACTTTAACACGATATTCAAATTTTTTTAGATGCACCTGTATGTGACTGACTGAAACAAGTTGACTTGTATATACTGTATATGTTTTTTCAGTCTTATCCCCTTGCATTTCTGCTGTGGTAGAAATCAGGCCTCCTTTGAGCATAGAAATGAGCGACTTGATTGAAACTACTTGTAAAATGGGTGCCCACGCGTGTCATCTTAAAACCAGCAAAGCCCCAGCCATGCCTCAGTATTATTCCAAGAATCTTTTTATTTTTTATAAACTTTCTTCAACTGCCAGCCTACCATAAAACAACACTCGCGCTTCCCCTTGGAGGTCTGCAATTTCTGTAACTCATTCACATTATGACCCCACATTATTATTTAGTGTGTGCACTCGTGTATGCATTGGATAGGAAGGTGGACTGAGTTGCAGTGTGTATGTGTGTGTTGGCAGGGTGTGGCGTGTAGGATGTCTGGTGATAATAGCTGGGCAAACGTAGAAGGCAGGTATTACAGGGCTGTCTTGGGGGAGAGGGAGCCTATTTGTGAGGTGGGGCTGCACTCCCATTTATATAACTGCCTAGGAAGAGAGGCAATTGCTCACCCACACACAGTACAGTATACAGTAAGCGTAACACAAAACGTGGCACATGGCTGTAAATTTGTCTTGAACTGCAAGTAATAAGTAACCCTTTTTCTTTGTAGGGGTTTGTCTTGTGTCATTCCATTGCTGGAGGGACAGGCTCAGGGCTGGGTTCCTATCTACTGGAGAAACTCAATGACAGGTCAGCACACACAGACACACACCTTGCTGAAAAGTTGAATTTCTTTAGGTTGGACCAGTAATAACAATATTGATGGAGAATCTAAATTCATGTCTCATTCTACAATTGTGGCACCTTTTTTCCTGTGACCTGGTTTGTGATATATGGTGTGTGTGTGTGTGTTAGGGCTGAACGATATATCGTTTCAACATTGACATCGTGATGTGCGCTTGTGCAATAGTGACATTCATGATGGGTGCAATGTAAGGCAAAAAGTCTGGTTAAATGGTTTCTCGCGGAGCGGGAGGAGCGTGGAGCGGGTTCCGAAAAAGTCGGAGCATCGGCCTTCTCTCCCGCTCCAATTTCGCTCTGGTACCGCTCACACAAAATTATAAGCATTGAGAATAAAAATAGCAATTCAAATCCTCTCCGAATGTGTTTAATAGCTTGTTTCAAGTTCAGCCCATACAGCCCCTCTTTCTTGCAATTTCCGTGGTTTGGAATGTTGAGGACCATATTGACTCAACCCCTAATCACGTGATCTCTGCCAAGCTTGTCACTTTGCCCACCACACACACATACACAACAAACACACACACACCACACCACTCAACTCCGCTCACATGCTCCACTTAGTAAGCTTAATGTTATGTTTTAAACTGGAGGACAGGCAGCTTCCTGTTATCTCCTGAATCCTTTTCTAGACTTCACCTTCTAAAACCCATTCAGAAGTGAGCCGCCTTCTTTTAGGGTAAGCAAAGTGCATTAATATCTTGTTGATCATGGACATTAGCCTGTCTTGATAGGTGAGTATTGTCTGAATATAATGGTGTTACGTTGAGTCAACCAGAGTATTAAACAATTGCCTCATTTCCCCCTCCAAAATCATTATTGCTAGAGTGATTAATTATTTCCAAATGGAGCTACTGAAGTTAAAAGCTGCGTACAGTATATCTGGTGAAATTATGTAATTCCTTTTCCCCCCCATATCTCAATATATAGCGCAAAAAACAAAACTATCGCAATGTCATTTTTTCCCAATATCGTTCAGGCCATGGTGTGTGTGCGTGCATAACAAAACAAAAAATTCTCAACTTTTTCTCTGATCTCCAGGTACCCAAAGAAGCTGGTGCAGACTTATTCTGTCTTCCCTAACCAGGATGAGATGAGTGATGTGGTCGTCCAGCCATACAACTCACTGCTCACACTGAAGAGGCTCACCCAGAATGCAGACTGTGTGGTGAGCAGCACTCATAAATGGATGTTGATTAATCCCATTGCTGTCTTTGTCTTTTGATGAGATTTAGGGTACCTCAAACTCTGGAGCGTTTACTTCTGTAGTTCGGTTTTTGTATAGGTGAGAACAATGCCATTCGACCTCGGATGGCATCAAATAACCGCACAAGACCGCATGAAACTGACTTTTGTTTACAAGCCCTGGTTTACTTGTAATTGTGCAGTGTGAACCTAAGCAAACCAAATACAAAATTAAACAAAGTAAACTTTTCCACTATGGTTCGGACCAAAGAAAAATGTGATGATCACACACTTAGAACAGGAAACAAAAGAATATTTTCCTGAGAAAGGGTTCAACCAAATTCCCAATAAAATGATACTGTGATGCCAGACTCTTACGTGAATTTAATGAAGTTTCCTTCTGATGTAAATAGGAGGGGGGATAGTAGGTTGTAAGTACTTGTTAGGAGTGTAATGGTATGTTTAGCTTGTGATACAGTTTGATATATCTTACAGGTTTATCATACACTGTTGTCACAGTGCCATAAACGGAGCTGACTTTTAAAAACAGTTGCCTATACTGCGCTGGACAAGTTTAGGCAAGACCTGTTTCAGTTTTAATTTGAGGGATTTAAATGGATATGAGGACAGTGATTGTTACTTCAGTGTGAAATTGTGTGGTTTGATAATTTGGCTACCCAGTTGTAGCTTGTCATTTAAAATTATGTAATTGATATCACAATACATTTTCAGCTTTACAATTCATATTGGGACTTTGACCGTGCATTGATACATGCTTTGATACCACTGAATGTCATTCTGTCCAAATGAACAGTGTCCCTAACACACCATAGACTAGGTGTTGTCAAACCACTGGCCTAATTTGTGACGCCATATGGCTGATTTAACCTAATGTTTTTACTTTTAATAGTCCCTCTGTGTAAGAGCTCATTCTTAGGCTGCTTTTGTAGCAGCCTAATAAGGGAGCAAACTTCAATGCCAGCATTGATGCATTACAAATGTAGCTTATTAAATCTCAGTCTTAAATTGATAATTATATTAGTCTGAGATGCTCTGACAGTCTAATGGTGATTCCTCTCTAATACCTACTTCCTCCAGGGCCTTACATAAGGCCCTCACGTTGATTCAATTAGCCAGAGAGCTAATAGAATCTGCCCAAGAATTGGTCCCCCTGTTGTGACTGTACAGTGTGCCTTTTATGTTCAGCCCTCCTAACAACAGCACACTGTGTTGCTTTTTAAGAGGTTCCCTGACTGCTTCATTACTCTAAGGCCCTCTCACTCTTTCTTTAACATCATAGCAGCGTATTGCGTTTCACCCTGTTCTAGTGCTGGAAAGAATCTCAGCCTCCTATCTTCTCTTCATTTGTTTGATAATTGCCTTCTGTCTTTGTGTGTGTTGTGTGTCAGGTGGTGTTGGATAACACGGCTCTAAATCGCATCGCCACAGACAGGCTGCATATCCAGAACCCCTCCTTCTCCCAGATCAATCAGCTGGTGAGTGACAGATATCACTCAGGGATACAGCTTCCATCTCCTCCTTTTATGTTCTCAGGTCAGAGTCATCAGGAGGTTTTTCAAATGGGACTAGTTTGCAGTCTACCTGTGTTTGACCAAAGACAAAAGCTGAGACAAACTGTCTAAGAGACATCTTGCTCATGGCAAAAATTACAAGAGTTACAAACCAGTTTGGCAAGTCACTCGCACGTCAGACTGGATTTCAGCTGTCTCAGAAATGAGTGACACATTTTTTAAAAAGGTATGTCAGATGTGTCACTGTCAGCTTGCTTGTAGGGAGCCTTGACTTCAACATTTAGAATTTAGGCAATATTTCTGCAAGTTATTTGTAAGCTCTTCCCAAGCTGGTATTCTTATAAGGCTTTGTCTCTAACTAAACCTTTCTACACAGGTTTCCACCATCATGTCTGCCAGTACAACCACCCTGCGTTACCCAGGATACATGAACAACGACCTTATCGGTTTGATTGCATCCCTTATCCCCACTCCCCGCCTCCACTTCCTTATGACTGGGTACACACCGCTCACCACTGACCAATCGGTGAGTTGTGTTCATTGGCCTGAGTGATACAGCGAAATGTGCCGTTGTGTTGCTGTTGGGTCTGTGTGCTTCCTAAAGCTTTCCACCTTTCCTTCACTTCCTCACCACAACCCACCTCACTTGTATCACTTGAGATGAAAAGAGGGTAGAAGGAAAAATTAGGGCGTCCTCTGTGATTCAGCATCATTAATGAGATGTCAGTTGATGATGACCTCATGCCAATAGACGTCCTCCAAAAGGAACTTCAGCTTACATGTGAAAGTTTTATATTTGTTTATTTATAGATATCACTTTGGAAGTTGTATTTTCTCAGTTCAGTCAAAATAATTCTATCTGCAAGTCTGACTTCAGTCTCTGCTTTTGTGCAAGATGCTTCATGATGCTTCAGGCTGTTATGAGCTTTGCAACAGTTTGTAGTCTCTTAACAAATACAATAGTTTGATTGTAATGGGGGGGGGGGAAATTGTGATGCAAAAAGACCATGTGTACTCTACATCCAATCAACAAAATACCATGTAATTTTGAATTACTCTCCCTTCTGTGTCTCAGGTGGCCAGTGTGAGGAAAACCACAGTGCTGGATGTGATGAGGAGGCTTCTGCAGCCCAAGAATGTAATGGTGTCCACAGGCAGAGACCGACAGACTAACCACTGCTACATCGCCATCCTCAACATCATCCAGGGAGAGGTCGACCCCACACAGGTCGGTGTGCGCGCACGTGTGTTGTGTGTGTCTTAACGTGGCTTCATCAAGCTGTGTCTAGTGTCAAAGTATCACCTCAAGCATTCCAAATTTCCTAGTATCCCCAAGCAGCTTCTGTTTTGCATGTTTGGACAGTATGCAAACCTGTTTCTGCTGACTGCAGGTACATAAAAGCCTCCAAAGGATCCGGGAACGTAAACTGGCCAATTTCATCCCCTGGGGTCCCGCCAGCATCCAGGTGGCCTTGTCCAGGAAGTCCCCTTACCTGCCCTCTGCCCACCGAGTCAGCGGCCTGATGATGGCCAATCACACCAGTATCTCCTCTGTAAGTGCTCAGCATAGTTATGTCACCCTAGGCCTGTTCAGTTACATTCTGTTCTAGTATGTATTTAGTGAGACCTGTGTTTGTTTTGAGTAAATACTTGAGGACATGCATCGTCCTAAAATTGAAGACGAGCTGCCACAGTAGCAGTTTAAGGGGAATTCCACATAAATTACGTTTTGGGTTGTTATGCTGCAAAAGACATTTTGTTAAAATATAGTTTTATTTATTGATTTTTTGCTGGTTTGAATCGAGCTGTCAAGATCAAGGAAAATGCAGTCCTATGACATTATCAAATTACATTGCCTGAGATGGCTGAAAGAAACGTATGGACATGTTGCAGAGCCTATATTAAACTTTCATAATTCTAGAGCCTTAATATACGTAAGGGGAAATTACTGTCCATAAAATTTTCTTTTCAGCCGTCTCATGGAAGTATATTTCAATTAATTCATAGGATTGTGTTTTCCTTTATCTTGACAGCTCATAAATTAAAACCAAAAAGGTGGGAAATTTGAGAAAAGGCAGAATAAGAACGTAAAAGTTATTTACAGGGACACTTTGCGATCACACGGAGCGGTGTAGTTTGGGTGTGACTGGTGCTTGAGTACATTGCCTGTCCTTCTGTCGCTATCCCACAGCTCTTTGAGCGGACATGCCGGCAGTATGACAAACTGCGTAAGCGCGAGGCCTTCCTGGAGCAGTTCCGCAAAGAGGACATATTCAAGGACAACTTTGACGAGCTGGACAACTCTCGCGAAGTGGTCCAGCAGCTGATAGACGAGTACAGCGCAGCCACGCGACCCGACTACATCTCCTGGGGCACGCAGGAGCAGTGAACTGACTTCTTGTCTTGTATCTAAACAGCAGATCTGAAACTTTTCCCCACACGTAGGCCTCTCAAATATATAGGCATTTGGCTACAGCCCCTCATCTGAGAAATGTTTTATTTATAGATTTGATATAGCGTGCGATGGCCTAGCCAGTCAGTGTCTCACGATTGGGAAGCAACAATAAGAAGACTTGTAACAGTACCTACTGTCTCATTGTAAATGAAATGGTGAAATTAAAGTATTCTTTTTTTTTTTCTGGGGCGCTCTCAAGAATCATTGGAGATTCCCAAACCCTATTTAAATAAAACAGTCCTACCCTAAGAGTAGTGAAGTGATGGTAAGAGTCCTTTCGCCTCTTCCCCTCAAGTTTGTGCTGAAGAATCAGCTGGATTTCTGTTCCTGTACGCAACCCCTTACGGATGGTTATCAATAGTTGCCTCTTTTTTTTCTTTTCTCTCTTTCTCCTACATTCTGCCTTTTCTTCTCGTCATCCATTCTTTCTTTATCTGTTTTTAAACAATGTAAGAGAACCTGTTGCCTTGTTATGCCTTGTAATTATTATACTGAGTACAGTACTCTGGTTTTTGTGTTGTTGATTTACAGTGGCATAAACCTAAACAGCCTAGGAAATGCTTGGTTTAAGTAATGGGATTAGGATTGACAGAATGTGTGACATGATGGTTAATGACATTCTCTGAGTCCCAAACATTTCTGGCATGGCGTGTTGTACTTCTTGTCTGCTGCTGTGTTCTCATAAATACACACACACAATCAGAACCCATGACGATAAACAGGCTGTCACAAAAAACGATATATTGCTAATTTGTTGCTGCTGTACATGCCTAAAGAGATCGTCACAATTTGACGTTGGGCTTGAGCCAACAACTGATGGTGTTACAATACCTGTCATACAAACCGAATCGACATTCAAATAGCAGCTTCCTTTGTGTCACCTATAACAGAGAAAGTAACAATTTGCACAGACAGACGTGTGTACAAGGACAGAACTAGTTTTAGCACTTCAACCTCGTACCTGTGTATATATACGTCCTCGAGGGTAGTTGGTTCATCGGTATTCTCTTTGAGTCATACAACTGTATATACGTTTCATGTGGCTTCGCTTGTTGGACCTGTGTAAAATGAATAAAGATGTTTTCTATTTCTAATTATTTTTGTTGCATTGGTAGCCTATCTGAGCATTAAAGTGGAACATGTTTAGCAGGATGTGGAGTTAATTTTGCATCCTAGTAGTTCAACCAAACCTACAATGTAATGAAACACTGTTTTCTTCCTCACCTGGAGCTGCTGTGTATCAGTGACTCTAATTCAGTTAAGGCTCATTACCACAGGGAAACAGAGGCACTTAGCAACGCTTGCTCAACCAGCTATTGTTTTTAACCAGAAAGCCAGCTTTCAGAGCTCTGCTGCTGGCGCCAAACTTCACCCTTTTATAAAGTGTCCCTGGTTGAGAACAATAGTCTTACACTGCTTGACTAGTCTAGGCACTAGAAAGCACATTTTTGGAAGGAAATGAGGCCTGAATCTGAACAATAGTACCAAAGATGAAATATATGGTACAATGGTGCTGTTTTTTATTAATTACATACAGTATTTATAGTTTTTATTGCACTTCCAAGTTAGTTAAAAACAAACAATAGTGCAATTAACTATACAGACATTACATAAAAAGGTACCATGCAGCATACAAACAAGCTTAATACAAAGCAACAACATCCGCAGTTAGATTTTTTTTTCTTCTTTTCATACATGTAGCTCGGAGCTGCCTGCAGCTGCAGTAGAAAAAGCAAGGGCCTGCGTTTGGGCAGGAGACTGCTGTGCAATGACTCGTCCAGGCCTTCCATGGTGAGAAGACTGAAGTCAGATTTTTGGGGCTGGTTATCGCATGGTGTGTAGCAGACAGACAGTACTGTAAAATGATCTTTAGAAAGCCTATCTATGGTCTCAGATTCTAAAACAGTCAT
The DNA here is from genome assembly GCA_900302605.1 of Rondeletia loricata. Lineage (NCBI taxonomy): Eukaryota > Metazoa > Chordata > Actinopteri > Beryciformes > Rondeletiidae > Rondeletia > Rondeletia loricata. The sequence goes on from OMLI01086849.1 coordinate 8,535, forward strand.
CTACTACAATAAAATAACTAAGTTGTACACTGCAAAAGAGGATGTCTATATTTGTCAAATTCTTAATCAAGTCTAAGGAAAAATTACAATAAATGAAACTAGCAAATATAAACTGGGGGATTTGTCTGCTTTGGGGATAATTTAATGTTATAAAAGCTTATTAAAAACATCTTTGGTCCATGCTCAAACCCATGACTTGGCAAAACTTTGGCTTCACAAGTAAACTAAAAGACAAACACCCAGATAGTGAACACAGAGGCCATTTCTTTGCACACGGGGAGCTACATAGGATTTACACATCTGACCTGTTTGAGGGAACAAAACAAAAAAGCATTTATAGCTCTGATCGGTAAAAGCAAACCCAATATTGAAATGCACCTAGGTCCGCATTTAAGACAAAAAAAGGACAAAGTAAAACAATTTTTTATCACAAAGTACGCATAAATATTACTATTCATGGCCTGATTTTAATACTTTCTATTTAAAGAGCAGAAGAGAGATGGGGATCTGCTTGGTAAATATGCCTTTTCACATTTCAAATGGTCCACATCACTGACTGGGGGTTTCATGTGTACTCTGCTCCTTAAAAACAGCTCAGTTCTATTTCTTCCAAAATATGTAAATTTGGGGGGGGGACAGCAAATGGGGAAGCTGTCATTTTCAGTAGAAAAATGTTTCATTAGGATAATAACTGATAAAAGCAAACAGACATTTGAATGCTCCAATCAATCAAGTGTTTGCTAAAGTAGAGACAAGTTTTATGTTGAGGATTAAAGCCCAGACAAGCAGCACAATGAGGGACAAATCAGAGCATTTGGTGGAAACAACATAGATACAGCCCCAAAATCCTTTGGTTTCTGTTAAACAGAATTAGCCCAGATCCTGAATGTCCCATCCAGGAAATGGTTTCCCATCCTTTATCGCACATGCACGCACGCACGCACACACACACACACACAACTGATAATCCCAGAGGGAAGAGTCTATATGGCCATGGCAGCCAAAGTGACTTAGCTACAGAGCTCAACATCTGTTTCCAGTTCCAAGTTCACATGGCTCGCTGCATCAACAGTTCCAGGTAATGCAAGCCTGGCTGGGGTCTTATGAAAACGGACCGTTTCTGATGAACGTGTCAGCATAAGGGTGTGTGAGTGAGTGAGTGTGTGTTTGTGTGTGAGAGAGAGATCCAAAGACGGGGGGGTGTGTGACACAATGTTCTCACCACTATTCCAGCAGTGCATGAGGGACGATTGCCTTCTAGGAAAGGCAATGCAGACTTGGAGAAAAAGAGAAAGAGAGAGAGAGAGTAGTGTTTTCATGTTTTCACTCTAAGCCGTATCTTCATGGGGGAGTACCACAGCTTCTTGTTACCATAAGTCCTAACTCTTGTGATGCTATCTCTCCCTGATGTAGCAAGGCTCATGCCAACGTCTCACATTGTCGAGGGGGTGGGGGTGGGGGGTTGTTGCCATGTATAGTAACAGAGG
>OMLI01086850.1:0-10389 GCA_900302605.1 Rondeletia loricata
GATTCGAACAGACGCGGAGTTGCATTCTTTCTACTCAACCAGTAAGTAATTTATTTTTACAAGCCAATTGTTTGAATGTAGCCCCAATGAGACGCTAGTATGTCTTTGATTCTGACGTGCCATTACTAGCGTCTCAACGCACGCTCTATATTGTATTCCTGTATGTGTTGTAGCCTCCGGCTTCAAAATGGCTGCTCCGATGTGGCTCAAACTGTCACATACTACTCTTGGCCTTAGTATCATGCACGCGGTCCCATCAAAGTTCCAATAAAGCCCTTAGTTTTCCCAAAACGCAGCTTTACGGAACTGGGAGCTAACGCTAATCATAGCTCGCTGATGACGTCGCCTATGCTTCCGCACGAACAGGTCCTGTGGCTCTTCAGAATAAAGGTCCCTCAGCAACAGGCTTTGCGACAGTTACAAAATACAACTATCAAACTCTAGAGGCCGCTATAAACTACATATAGTAGCTTTAAGCATGACTTACTAATGAACTGCTCTGGTGTGACATCACCTGCCAAGGTGAGTTGAGATAAAACCTTGTAGAATCCTGGAAGACAAAAACGACATGACACGGTTGGTCTTCATCTGGAGGGGTATTCCCATTCTACCTGTTGTGGATTCTTGATTTCCTCTGCTGTGGCCTTTTTATTAAAGTTACTGGCTGACACCCAGCACCAATGCTTGTAACCACTTCAAGGAATGAAAAAAATAAAAATGTATTTCACATTATCTCTTGCAAAGAAGGCTGTTTTTATTGAAGATAGAAGAAATACTGGAATATGTTGTCAGTCCAGTGTCTGCCTTACCCCTGTTGAAGTCTGCAGTACAGAGGGGCCTGAGCACCAGGCCTTGGCCTGGGTTGGAGGGAGAGATAGGGGGAGAGAAGGAGACAGTGTTGCTGCTCCAGTCCAGCTCCTGGAGCAGAGAGGGCTCAAAGAGGGGAGTCTCGTCCAGCAGCATTCCACAATCTCTGCTCGGGGAACACACAGGCACATACACATACTGTACATTTAAGTACACAGACACACACACCAATGCATGCACAGATACATCCAGACACATCTTAGACTGGGTATGCTGTCATCCATTCTCTATGAAAGATCTCATTTTGACTCTTGTTCATTTAGATCATGCTCATGGTTTATATGTTGAACAAGCAAAACAAATTACAACATAAACAAGTTTTGACAACAATACATCAGACTGGCAGCTCTACAACACTGGGCCCTGTCAAGATGTGTTGATTCAAATACTAAAGCACCATGAACACACTTGAATGAAACAAGTTGTTCCGATCTCATGAATGGAACTTAAAGTCTTGAATCCTCCTCCGATGTCAAGGCATTGAGGTAACATCTGTAAAACTACTACGCCTTGTATTCTCAACCGGGATCATACCATGCCTTGGCAATATGTTTGTTGTAAGTCTCAAAGTCACACAGAACTTTGTCCTGACAAATACACTTTGTGGAAAGTTGTCATTACTTAACAGAACTGACACCCACTGGTTGGTAGGCCAGCTGGTACATACATGGGCATTTCTGAGCAGACCCACACATGCATGCATTGCATGCAAGCGCATTCCCTCACTCACATAATACACTATGGGGTGATAGCATTTGTTAACAGTCTCTTTATTTCCTATACCAGGATACGCATCAACTACTCCTCCCATCCAGGATAAGAAGGGCCCATCCCACACAATGCTACCATTCACAGAACAAGGCCAACAGTTATTATTGCTGTAACCTGTCTTTTACAACAGGTATTGATTGACCTGCAAAGTCAAATGGTTTTAGGTCATTACAATACCTCTAATGACAGATCAGTCAATATCCAATGTGTCTCTAGAGTAAGATTGCTTCTATTTTCCATAGCATCAAAACACAATTACACGTTAGTGCTGCTAGTCATCATTTCCGGATCAGCCAGCCACGCACACATTAATATGTCTGGATTCTGTGTGAGCTTGTAAGTAACGTTAGAGGCTTTATAGCTGACCCAGGGGTGCTTTGAGGGAGGAGATGGGGGAATGGCGTCCCCCTTGTTGTCTGAAGTTATTTTATTTATCCACCGTAAGTACAGATTTTAGCGTGTAAGTGACGGGAAGAGAACACTTTATTTACAATACCCTATATTACATTTGACCAAACTGCCCATGCTGACTAATAAATAATAATAAATGACTCCGACCACAGAGGTTTGGCTAGCTCGGTTGTTCTGATAGCAATACAGCATTAGCTTGCAACTCAGACCTGATTACCGCCGCTGGTTACTGTGTGTAGCTGTATTTATAGAACATCTTACTCTTCTCCTGTCTCGTCTCAAATAACCAACTATATGGCACTGAGGCTACCTTCACTCAGGCAAACTCAACCAACCCAGCTAGCTTGCTAGAGCTATATAATTTATCACTTCCATAACATAACCAATCGCTTGCCATGCCAAGAATGCAGCTACTTACCAATATAATGACACAAGAAGTAACGCTGGCGGTTGAACTGAGAACACCCAGAATGAAGCGAATGACAACCGGGCTGTTTTACTAGTTTTACATGAGGCGGGGCTTCATCATTGAGCCTAAAGCATGGGGTGTTGCTCTATGGTGTTGCTGACTGTTTCCGCCTGGCATGAGCGCTTCTGTGTGACGTGGCAGAGATGCTGGAGGTAAGGGGCGCGGCCCGATGATGTCAGTAAAAATATTTAATGGGGGGATCCGATTATTATAATACTTCCACGGTGTCTCCTACCTCAATCAAAATTGGGTTCCTCACAAAAGATTAGATCACATTACGTTTCGTTAAAAAGCGGTAGAAGCTCTGTTTATTGAGTCTTTTGTATTAATAGTACACATTCTTTTTTTTCTTTTTACAAAAAACTACATTATTTACAGAAAGTATCCATGATTGAACCATTCTTGATTTAGGCACAAAAATACAGGAAAGCTCAGTCCAAAAAGTATTTCAGTTTGGATTAAATATGTAATGGTTACAAAAAATAACCCATGATTAGGAAAATGTAATGGATATGAAAAGCTGTTAAATAATTAAATGAAACAAATTGTCTTCAAACTGTCTGATTTATTTTCTTAAACATTTTGACTAACGAAGATCTGAAATCAAAATCCTGTATTGCATCTTCTCACAACCCCCGAAACACGAGTTTGACCAATAAAATAACACACATGAAAGATCACAAGACCTCAGCTCTTAGTGGATGTTTGTGGGATGCTCTTTGGGATAAAGTGGAAGGAAACAAAAGCACTTGTCTAGATTCATGCAGAACTCAACTCAAACCACCCTTGCACTGTAATCACAGAACTCAAACACTTATAATACAGTCTCCAAGTATGAGTCTGTCTATATAATTGCAAAACCAGCTACAGATTCAGTTTAGTTTGACAATATGCAAACAGCTTGCAAGGGCCCAGTCAACACTCTGTACATTGTTAAGATAACGGAGAGATAATTAATGTGGCATTTCATACCATGAAGAGATGTATAGATATACAGAGCCCCTCCAGGTACTTGCAGGATACACCTAACTAGTAACCCTTGCTACCAGTCTCTCTCTATGCCTGTTGGCATTACAACATTATCAGTTCTTACAATTTTAGTCTGTTGTCAGCAGAGAGAATCAAATATGAGAATGTTAACATGGGTAATGCCATAACCGGCTAGAAAAAAGAAAAAATATATTTCTGAATTGGATTACCGACAATCTAAAAATAGGTGGTTTGGATGGAATCTATGAGCAGGGGATGCTTATGTACCCCACTGGTATGCTTTTCCCGCTTAGCACCCCTCAGTGTGAATCGACAAAGGCAGCACAAATGAAACTCCTTAAAATTCCTAAATGGTGGACCCAGATGAGCAAGGACCCCATTATTATACAGAGTACAAAAGAATGTTAAGTTGTCTCATTCAGACAGAAATGCTCGTAAGGAGGGGGTGATTTGAGGAAGGATGAGAGAGGATAACACCGACTTTTCTTGTACAAAATGTAATGCATCCCCTTTGATGCCTAAGGATTTCAGGGGAAAGGTAACAAAAAACAAAGCTTCACTTTGTTTTTCCCCATTGTTAAATATGAACACAACGCAAACTGCTTACAATGGGAGATATCACACACTGAATACAGAACCCATGAGGGTCAAAAACACTTTGTTTGCAGCAATATTTTGACAGGTACATTCATATTTGACAGAAAGGCTGAAAAACACTAAAGTGACATTACTATTACCTACTCTTAATTCACAGTTGAAACTCATCTCATAAAATAATACAAGCGAAAACATCAGTTGAGTTTCTCCATCCAGCATATAAACCTTTCCCCCAGTAACACAAAAAAATTTAAAAAACAAAAAGTGTCTGATCAAAGGAAAATAGCTAAGACCCAAATAGTAGCTTAATCTAGCAATGGCACCTTCAAAAAAAACCTCAAAAAAGACTTGCATCGTCTGAATGCAATGCATGCTCTTTTCTGATAGCCAGTCCCAAAGATGGCAGATACTGACCTCTAATTAAGCTGGTGGTTGTAATGTGTGGCAGGTAAATAAGGGCAATGGGGCTGGAATCGGTGATGCAGAGGCCATTCACAATAGTCTCATCTTACTTAGGCAGCACAAAACAGCTGAAACTCCATCTGCAGCCAAAGGACATGTTTGCAATGCTTTTTTAAAATGTTTTGCGTGGGTGATACTACTAACTGTATAACGAATGGGGGAAGGTTGAGCTAGCTCTGTCGGTGCCTCTTAGGATGATAGTATGGTAGACACTCCTACGAGCAATTTTTTAAGCCAATCCATGTGCCAGTGAATGGTTGTGGTATCAAGGTGTAGGGTCTTGTTGGTTTTGCATGCGTCTCTCTGCAGCTGCTGCCATGGTTCTACGTCTCAGCACAGTCAAGTCCGATTCTGGGACAATGTCCTCTTCCAGTCTGGGCAAATCCTCCTCTTGCTCCTCTGGACTCTTGATCAGATATCTCCTATAGGGAAGTAAGATGCACATATAAGTAGGGCTGCACAATTAATCGTATATTAACCGAGATTACAACTACGTCCACGGCGATATGGTAATTGTGAAAAGTAGCCTCCAAAACAATTTGAGAGGTAAGCCTCGATTAAAATGAGTAACGTTGAAGAAGAGTTTTGTTTTATGATGCTGCTCAGTGTTTCCCACAGGTTGACAATTTACTTGTGGCGGTGGTTGTTTAGGATGAATTACTTGTCTTACCTACAGTGAGAGCGGTATGTCCAACTGGTGAACTGGTGTGTGGAATCCAACTGGTGAACAGGGGCAATATGCACTGTCTCTGCACTGCACTCATGTTAACTCTCTATCAGAGTGTTGAGCAGTGTTATAAATCTCTGATTAAATAGTATCAAGTTACTGTTTACAAATACCGTTACTAACATGCGAGTTTGGAGCAAATTGTAGAATTTTAAGTTTCACTTTCGTTTTCACAATGGGAGACTGTCGGATTGAGTACAACGCTACTGGTCTACTGGTGCATCGCCAAATGACAGACATGACGTGATTCACACATTAGGTGCAGCATTAGAGATCAATTTAGATCAATTTGTATACATTGACCAACTTTATATTTTGTGGCGGTGCGCCACAGATGAGCCTATGTATGGGAAACATTGTTGCTAAGAGGACCAATATCAAGTTGAAAACATATTTATGTTGATTTATTGATGTTTAAAAGTGCAATAAAGTAATTTCAGAACACCGTTATCGGCTTGATTTGCTTCGGTTGTTTATACAGAATACAGTATATGCAGATGGCAACACAAAATAGGTATTTCATTGCAATTCTATGAATCGAAATTATAATCGCGATTACAATATCAAGGGAATTAATTGGCAATTATAATTTTTTTGATAATCGTGCAGCCCTACATATAAGGATATGATCATAACAACACAAAATTCAAGATATAGGGAAAAGCAGGAAACTAGGAATCTCTACTAGAAATGAACAAATGTTTAAAAAAAATGTAATCCTGAAAAAGACCTGAAAAAATTCACATCCCTGCACAAGTGGTGTCCCTGCCACCAGTCATGTTACAATTTTGTACAATCAAGACTTTCAGCCACTCTGGTAACCAAGTAAACGAGGCCTTGACAGTACAAAGAGTTGTCCTGCTTGGATCCAACAACAGTTATCAGATAGGTGTCATTCTATTTTGATAAAACAGAATCTGTGCAGCTATGAGTGTGGTCATATCCCTGACAGCAAAAAAGACCTATGCTTTCAATTCAAAAATAAAAGCGGGCAAAAACATAGGACATTTATTTTAAATGTAAAACATGTCTTAGTACTCCTGCCTATGAGACAGAAAACTCCAACCAGCAGTGAACCAACCTGCGTGCTTGCTGGAGCATCTCCTCTTTCCTCTGCTTTAGAATCTTCTGCCTCTCCTCGGCCGACTTGGAGAAGCGACTGCCTCTGACCTCCATGTTGTCCGGCTCACTGGGGTCTGACTCTGCTACTCCACTGGGCCCTGCCTGCTCCCCTGGGGCAAGGCTCATCTGTATAGGGCCATGCTCTGTGGCCTGGGGAGGGAACACAGCCATTACACAGTGTGACAGATTGTAACGGTTTTTTTTGTTTAAAAAAAAAAACTAGAGGGATGAAGATAACACAGAAAGAAGGAAGTTAAGTATTGACAGAGTTGTTTGAGGGATCAGGACAGCAGGACTCTTCTTTGCAGTGAGAACAAGAACTTCAATGAATAGTTGTTTCCAAAAGATAAAATCACACATCCTTGAGAGTGTGCAGTTTAGAATTGTATTATAAATACTTTTTGCTGTAGTTTTAGAAACAAGAAAGAGGGCATGGTGTGATGTGACACTATGGCATGTGCCAGGATTCAAACCCTGAGAAAGACCAGTGGTCTGAGCCACCAAATGTGCCCAAGTAAGTCAACACAATCAGCCTGTGGCTTTTCTACCGCTATACCTGAGAATTTATTCTTTTAACCAGAATAATTAACTCAGTGCGACTACAGGAATTTAAATAAAGTGAGTAGAATTGAATTGGGTAGAAATGAAAAGAACAAATGAAAACAATTTACTCAAACTGAAGGGAAGAGTTTAACTTAAATTAATTGGGCTGAGAAGAATTTAATTTAACTTCAAAGCAAAGAAGTGAATTGAAAAGAATTTAACCAAATGAGCTGAAAGGAACTGAAAAGAATGAACAAAAATTAAGTGTTTCAGCCTTTTTAAGCCCTGACTGACTGACCTGTGCAGGAAAAGGCACCTGGATGCGTCCCTCCAGGATGTTGTCGGTGGTGACCTCCACAGAGCGGGTCAATTGCAGGTCCTGCAGTACCAGGTAGGAGGGCACCTGGGGGAACATCTCCTGGATCTGATGGGCCTGATGACAAGGAGCGAAGGGAGGAATAGAGAAAGGAGTAGGAGGAAGAGAAGGAGTTAGATGCGGAGGCAGAGGACAGGACACAATGCGCTATATATTTGAACATTTGAACTTTGAACAATATTGATATTTTAAAAAGGCAAAGACACACAGGTCTTAAAATGAAAATATTGTTCATAGTTCTAGTAAAGCATACTGTAAATTGCAACTACAAGGTGTATACTAGTGAACATGTACACTGCCAACCAAATAATTTAGAACTTAAGCTGAATTTCAAAGCCGCTGTAAAATACCTGATAAATGGGAACCTGTGAATTTAAATAGTAATGAACTATCTGAAAATCACCACTCATACCGGTCCTAGAACTATATGCTTGGTGGAAGAATATTAATAATATTAGAATTACTATTTAATAACTATTGATTAAAAATCTAATATTTATTGAACGATTGTATTCTTTTTATGTACTTTTTACGACAATGGCGTGTTACCATTTTTTCATAAAAGCAATCAGCCCCTTGAGGCGGCTTCACACATAACAATGTCTCTTAGCTATCCTAAAATCTCTGTAAAGCACAGCCTCTCATGCAGGGTTTTTCCTGCATAGAGGAATTTTTGGCGCCCCCCAAAGAGGTTTTAGCAAACTTTTTTTTTTAACCAGTTTTGTTAATTGGGGTTTCATTTACTCAAGCATAATAGACATTTTTGTTTATCAAATGGTCAGAAATAACAGGAAAATGCAAAGATTTCTGTCAAATAAGGTAACACAGACTCACTGCCTTTACTGTTGCGCATAGTCGCGACGCGGACCTATCATGCTTACTGTCGTGCGTAGTCACCCCCCAAAGGCCCATTCTGAGCCAGGAAAAACCCTGCTCATGGCTTATTGCTTACATATATTGGGCATCTAATTGTAAAAGCCCAACATGTGCTGCTAAATCTCTTGTTAACAAAGCCCAACATGTGCTGCTAAATCTCTTGTTAACAAGGAGGTCATCACCTCAGTAACAAACTCACTATGGCAACAAGGTTTTACCCAGAGGACAGAGACCTTGTGAGCAAGGTAATGGTGTTAAGAGCAGTAGGGCCATGATACTCTACACGGGCAATATTTTGAGGCAATAGACATCAGCCACTTTGCAAAGAGCATGAACAGGAACTGAAAAATTTGACAAAATCAACATAGATAACATAGCATTGGCTTAATGTAATTTAAGTATCATAAATATTGTTAGTAATAGTTGTTCGCAAAACTATCCAACTATCTTGTCTCAAAATGCCACCTGTGTATCATTGCTCTTAAAACCAACAAGGATGTCATCAGACTGTAGACATAAACTCACCATGGCAATGAGCTGAGAGTTGTTGGCCTGAGCAATGCCTAGGATATTGGTAGTGTGCATTACCTCCACTGAGAAACTGGGCAGCCAGCTGGCAATGCGGGACCCTGCAAGGGAATACATGTATTTCATAATGATTCATTATCACACACGGCCTATTTGTATAAGGTAATTCCGGAGCTTTGCACAGGTCTACATTAAAGGTGAAAATGTGAACCTTGTGGATAACCTACATAACCAATGGTGTATGAATGTGTGTGTGAATGGGTGAATGTGAGGCATACTGTAAAGCACTTTGGATAGATTAATAGCTGATAAAAGCGCTATATAAATGCAGTCCATTTACCATAACATTTTCTATCAAAATATCATTGAATGGTGAACTATACAACCACAGGCTCTATGTTCTACAGTCCATGTGAGCTGCTTTCTAATGCCATATTGTATTATTTCCACTCTCACTGCTTTTGGTGGGTAATGTACCAGTCCACCAGTGAGAAACTTTAAACCCTGTATTGGACCAACTGAATGCACAACTAATTTTACCGGCATGTACCATCTTTATCAATTAAAACATGAAAACTACACACCAATAACCCATAATAACTGTACATCTGTTGGCTGATCATGGTTAAATCTGCTTAGAATGGAAAAGTAACAGCAAAGCAAGGAAGTAAGAGGTTAAAAAATAATTAGTGGGTGTAGCCTTATGCACATTTGCCAAAAAGTACAAAATAAAATAACTTTTGCCACCTTCCACACCAGAGGGAAAATGCTTTTTTATAAACTGGTATTGAAGACGGGCAAACATGCCTAGCAACACAATTAGCCACCATTTTTAAAAGTTTACCATCCAAATTATCATTGCCACTAGGGTTGGGTACCGTTCACATTTGAACCGATTCGGTACCGGTACCCAACGGTACCTTTTTTCGGTACTTTACTCTCTCTGTAATAACAATTTTTTTTATTTCTGTTGTAAAAAATAAGTCCAAACTTCTCAATTTCAACATTATTTATTTAGAACATTTTGTTATTTATTTTGAACATTTTGTTGTAACACACACCACACAAAATAAAACCCCTCCCAAACCTGTCCCTACAACCTCCAGCCTGTCACAGTCACCACAATCTCTCTAATAATGGCAGAAATCTCTGTGTGTCTGTCCTTCGATTATCTCGCGGACCGCTCACCCGATCGACTTTTAACCCGGCAGGTGTATTGCTGAGGACCCTACAGAGTGCAGTGTAGAGTGTGAAGTCGACCGGACAAGCGGTTCTGGAGAAAATCAGCCCGGTCCAAACAGGCACTGCACTAGTAAAACAAATGTTAACAAATGAACAATGAGAGACCGGGATGCGCATGTCCAATATGGTGCTCAGTTAGGCAATCTGCTAGTCACCAGACGAAACAATGTGTGTTTAATAAGCTGATAAGCTAAAAAAATGACCAGAACCAAAGCAATCCAGCTAATAGCGGGGCGAATGTCTGTTGAAAGAGTTACAAGACGGAAAATCAAACAACAGAAGGAACAGGACAAGGCAATCGCCGCCATGGCCGAGGAGGTGACTCACCTGTTTGAAGCTGAAGAGAATACACCTGCCTGGGCGAAACTATTACTCCGCCAAATAAAGGCCATTAAGTCGGACATAGCT
>OMLI01086853.1:0-12500 GCA_900302605.1 Rondeletia loricata
TGTGTTTGGTGTTCGAATACATTTGTGTTACATATATTTTAAAGCTGCTACGTGTTGCATTTCAACATAAATCATTACCACGTGAATTTGTAGACATCGGTATAATTACCTTAAACAAACGAGACCACTGTCTTTTTCCTGCCTCTATACTGCATTTTCCATTGTGTGCCACCGGGTCGGATTTCACGGGAAATCTGCTGGGTTGCTTTATGGCACAAAGGCAGATTGCTTTATAACACAAAGGGCGCTGTAACACACACACATATATACATACACACTTTTATGAGAGGTCAATAAGCAGGATTGGCCAAATCAAATCTTGTTAATGTGAATCCAGAAATAATAATAAATTAGAAAAAGTGCAATTTCAATAACAGTACAAATACCACAGGTATGTGCAACTTTAAAAAGGCATCTTAGAGAGAGAGAGAGAGAGAGAGAGAGGTTTATTCCCCCACTCCCTTAATAAAATCAAACGGAGAACATGAATCAGGCCTGAGCAAATAGGATAACATTAAATAGAAAATCATTTTTTTAATTTATGAAATAGCCTATATTAGGAAGTGACTGCTTATAGAAATGACTGATTATGTTGCATTGAAAATGGACTCATAGGCTTTTTTGTGAAGCTAAGTTGGACTATGAGTAAAAAATTCCACGGCACACTTGACCTTGCCTCAAGGCACAACAGTGTGCAGTGAGAAAAGTCTCACACAAGAGAAATCTAACTGATCCCAATCAGGTTGAACATTCATGGTGTTTGTGCAGCAGTCCAGCCACTGTTCAGTTGGGTTCAAAATAATCTTCTTGCAGCATACATTGTGAGCTGTCTGAAAAAAAAGTATGTGTCATCAGGGTGACACTGAGGAAGATGAGGCCATCCCTGACAATGAGCAAGACATCAGACCACGCTTTCACCGCTCGCGCACAGTTGCCCAGCATCATGAGGGCGATGGGATTGAGGAAGACGAAGAGGAGGATGGTGATGAACTGGATGATGACGACACCATCTCTGACTGGAACCTGCGTGAGTTCAATGCCTGTATCCACAGAGCGCTCTCGATCTTTACTCGTCCCCTAATCTAGTCCCTCCAGCTCCTACTTTTGTCTCCATACCTCTGTCTATTGTCTATTCTGCCTTTCTGCAATTGAACATTGTTTGATAACTTATGTGTCTTGTGTTTGTGTGTACTTTACTCGTGTGATGTGTATGTGATGTGTGTCTGTACACATGTATGTTTGTATGCATGTCTCTCGAAATCTATCCACACGTTAGGTAAGTGTTCAGCGGCAGCGCTGGATGTGTTGGCCAACGTGTTCAGGGATGACCTGTTGCTGCACATTCTGCCTCTGCTCAAAGAGCTGCTTTTCCACCCAGAGTGGGTAATTAAGGAGTCTGGCATCCTGGTGCTGGGGGCTATCGCTGAGGGTAAGAACTGTGGGAGGGGAAGGAGAGAAGTGGGGGGAAACAGATTGATTATGGGAAGTAACAAGTTCCCCCCAGAATAAGGAGCCAGAAGAAATGCTTGCTTGAAATTTGAGACACTGTTCTCATCCCCATCTCCAGGCTGTATGCAGGGCATGATCCCGTACCTGCCCGAGCTCATTCCCCATCTCATCCAGTGTCTGTCAGACAAGAAGGCCCTGGTGCGTTCCATCACCTGCTGGACCCTGAGCCGCTATGCCCACTGGGTTGTCAGCCAGCCCCCAGATATCCACCTGAAGCCCCTTATGACAGAACTGCTCAAACGTATTCTAGATAGCAACAAACGTGTGCAGGAGGCTGCTTGCAGGTGAGGGCAATTTCTGGATAATTGGCTTGTCACTGATTACCCGAGTTCTGTACATCTACGGGCTTTTCTACGTGTGTTGTTACCAGGGTTCCCACTGGTCATGGCATTTCTGGAACATCATGGAATTTTGAGAGGTGTATTCCAGACAGGGAAAGACAGATAATTTGATAAATTAACTGGGAAAATCATGGAATTTTACAAATGGGTCACTTTACAGGTATATACCAGAATGTATTTTACAACTTGTTTCACACATTTAGTGCATCAGATGGTGTTTTTATACTTTGTCTGGCCACGCCTCCACAGCAAGCCCAACTGTAGTGGAAACCAGACCCTTCACCTCTTTAGAACTTTTCAGAGCTGGAAAACATTTTTAGGTCATGGGAATTCTCTGACTTAGTTATGGAAAGCCATGAAAAAGCCATGGAATTTTACATTAAGGCCACAGTGGGAACCCTGTACTACATTTGGGTTGGTGCTGCACACACACATTTTTCCTTGAGGTATTGAGATGCATCCAGATTTGTTAATGTTGGTGAGCGGTTACAGTCACACATTGCTTCATGTACAATGTTCTCTTCCCTCTCCCCATCTTAATCTCTCTTTTCACCAGTGCCTTTGCCACTTTGGAGGAGGAGGCTTGTACAGAGCTAGTGCCCTACCTGGCATACATCCTGGACACACTGGTGTTTGCTTTCAGCAAGTACCAGCACAAAAATCTGCTTATTCTCTACGACGCCATAGGAACACTTGCAGACTCAGTGGGTCACCATCTCAATAAACCGGTATGTAGAACACACATTTATACTCAGTTTCACTCATACATTTATATATACAGTACTGTGCAAAAGTCAGGGGTCGTTATCTTGCTGTGGAATGAATTTGTTCCCAATCAAACGTTTTCCAGAGGGTATTGCATGATGTATTAAGATTTGTTTGTATTTATTTATTCATGATGCCTTCAATCAAAAACAAATCACCTACTCCAGATGTTGTTCTACATCCCCAAACCTGCACTGATCCTCCACCATGCCTGTCTGGTGGTTGTAGACTTGTTTCAGAGTCTTTCATTGCTTCGGCGGCGTACATACTGCCTTATATATACTGCGTATATTCTTACTCATCAGTCCATAAAACCTTTCTCCACATCTCAGGTGTCCAGTTTCGGTGTTCTAGTGCAACTTTTCTTCTCTTTTGTCTATTTCCTTTTCTAAGTCGTGGCTTTTTGACAGCAACACATCCTTTCAGACCCATAGTGTTGAGTTGTCTTCTCACAGTGGAAGGATCGACAGAAACACCTGTGGATTTGTTCAGATCTGAAGCAAAAGTGGAGCTTGATTTTTTCCTGTCTCTCAAAGATGAAAGCTGATGGTGATAGTTTTGGTGGTGTACCAGGTTAGGAGTCCCATTTTCTCTAAATCTTACAATAACTTTTTAAACAAAAAATAAATAATCTGTACTTAATGGCCGCTTGACTGTAAATTGAATGAACGGTGGTCTTTGACCTTTGCACAGTACTGTACATATAAAATTAGTAGCACATACTACTAACTCGATATCCCTGATTTGCTGTTAACGGTAAGTGTACCCTTAGACGTTATAGTTGAAGTCTTTTCACAGTCATGTCTGATAGGGCAAATAAGCATCTAGGGATGCCCCACCCTTCCTGGTCATATTTGTATTATGCACTCACACTCATGAGTGCCCAGTGAACAGCACCCCAGAAGCAGGTAGGGATTCAATGTTTTACTCAAGGACACTTTGACGGGTGCGGGGATCACGACCAGGCCACGCTGGCACCCCTGCACCTCACTTCACAGACCCCACATCACCTTGATAAAACAAGAATTGTGCGTGTCTAAGCTAATAATTAGCTATGACTCACAAGAGTAAGTGTCCCCTGGCTAGCTGTGCTAGTGTTAGCAAAGTGAGTCACGAGAGACCTGTGTGCTCTCAGATGTAGATCTTTCCATCTCCAAAGAAAATGCTCATTGCACTCTGATCATCTGATTGAGGGACAAGGACACACTTTTGGAGTAGAAGCAACGTCTCACCAGTGGCCAAAAAGCTTACTTGACACCGTAATGCCCAAGGAGCTGATTTAAGCCCATGTTTATCATGTAAGCATGATTGAGAAAATTATGCTCTTTCATGGCATATTGACTCGGGCAAAGGAGGAAATCTAGTTTCCCAAGCAAGAAGTTTGGAATTTGTGGTGTTGGATCTTGATGGGAATAATTATTAACTATTATAAAAGGTTATTGTTCATTTTGACGCCCCGATGATTGACATCCTCACATTTTTGCAGGTTCTTTTGTGACGACAACCTGTCCATTTCTACCATTAAGATATATCTAGCTGCTGTCTCAGCTTGTCACAATACATGCACATGACAGTGTTCAACGCAAATTATATTCCTGAAGTGCCCAACCTTTCTTATGAGGCATTTGTTGTTTAAAGCCTATAATGTAAAGATACGGTGTCTGTGGAGGCACACTTCTAATATCGCTTAGTGTTGTGTTTTTTCCCTGCCATCAGAAAAACGGGGTTACATATGCATATAAATGCACAAATACAAAAACGTTCTAGCGTTGGTATCACACGCTTAACAATTAATTAGGTAATATAACACCTGCTTGCATTTATTCCCTTTAAATAGACGCCTTCATGTGTGTAATGACTAGTGTGATCTGTGTTATTTGTTAGGAATATATCCAGATGTTGATGCCTCCGCTGATCCAGAAATGGAACCAACTAAAGGATGAAGACAAAGATCTCTTCCCGTTACTAGAAGTAAGTTACTAAAGTACAATTGTGCAAATCCCAGAACAGTTGACAGTGGCTCAAAGTAAGTCAGTGGTCTCCGCATGAGTCCTACAATAACAAAGAGTCTGTAGACAGGACACTCATTGTATCTCCCGCCTTCCTCAGTGCCTGTCATCTGTAGCCACGGCCCTGCAGAGTGGCTTCCTGCCCTACTGTGAGCCTGTATACCAGCGCTGTGTCAACCTGGTCCAGAAGACCCTCGCTCAGGCCATGGTGAGTCTGCAGGGCCCTCAAATGCACACACACACACACACACACACACACACACACACACACACAATCACTGATTGGGGTGTGACCACAAGTGCAACATGGTTGAAAGTTTCAACCCGTAGAGGGCAGTGCAGTGCAACAATGTTTTTTTTGCCTTATGTGATTTAGTGTTGATCCGCTCTTTAAGGAAAAGGAACTGGCTCACTCACTTTACTTCATAACTCTTAAGTTTTCATAAATATTGATAGCGTGATTCCTTTGTCCTGGCCAACCAACCTCTTGTATTCTGTGTTGTGACCTCTGCTCGATACATCTCTTACTCTTTTTGCTACACTCTTTCACTCTTCTAGCTTCATCAGTCTCAGCCAGACCAGTATGAGGCCCCTGACAAGGACTTCATGATCGTGGCTTTAGATCTCCTTAGTGGATTGGCTGAGGGTTTGGGAGGCAACATTGAGCAGCTGGTTGCTCGTAGCAACATTCTCACTCTCATGTACCAGTGCATGCAGGTGAGAGCTGCGAATGCTTGAAAGTATATAACATACACACAAACTCTCTGGCATTGCGAAACGTTGTTGTTCTCTGTCCAGGATAAAATGCCAGAGGTGCGACAGAGTTCCTTTGCTCTGCTGGGAGATCTGACCAAGGCTTGTTTCCAGCATGTCAAACCTTGCATTGGTATGTACTGTGCAGTTGACTCTGGTGAAGCACTGTTCGACAATCAGTTCCCAGTCAATTCCTAAGTCTACTCACTTTCCCTCCTCCAGCTGATTTTATGCCCATACTGGGTACTAATTTAAACCCAGAGTTAATATCAGTGTGCAACAATGCAACATGGGCAATCGGAGAGATATCTATACAAATGGGTGAGTGCCTCGCTTTCAAGACATTGCTCACAATATGAATTGCCATGCTCTCAAGAGTGATCAGTCATCGGATTTTTCATAATTGATCCTTCTTCCTGCCCCCATAGGGCCTGAAATGCAGCCTTACGTTGCCATGGTGCTGCACCGGCTGGTGGAGATCATTAACAGGGCCAGTACCCCAAAGACTCTGCTGGAGAACACAGGTACCACTCGGTGGCACTGCTGAGCCAGCCAGCCAGTCTGCCACACACACAGGGAGGTGCTCACACACAGGTCCATACAGCCAGGATTCACCACTCTCACTCCACTGCCCTGCCTATTAATCTCACAATCTTAAAAAAAGCCGTCCCCAAGCCCTGAGCCTTACAGGTTTCGCTGGTTTCACCAAAGTATCCAAACTATTTAGCTACTGGTTTGTAACCTGTCAGTGTGGCCTGTAAACTGAAAGTATGGGTAAGCTTCATAGTTATTTTGACCTAAAGTGACATTTTTGACACTCTTGAATCAAGCGAGCCATGTAAGTGCCCAGTCTTGGAATGAACTGATGTGGATTGACTGCTCCATCAGGTTAAGTAGCATACTGAAATGAAACAAAATGCAGAGCATAGACAGTAAGTGAGACAGATGGGGTGGGTTCACAGCCTCTCACATGGTTAATAGTTACCTTAGACACAATATTTACTGAACACTTAAATAATAACTACTCCTCCTGAATGATTGAGAAAATACCTAAACCGACTAAAAGCATTTTTGTGGTGCTGAGAGAAATGTAGCACCTAGCCTAGAGCCTTCAAAAGACCAAGGTTACTCTCTGCTCTTGTTATTGCACATTCAATTGGAAATTGTAATTTGATGCGTCAAAGTGGCCATCTCAACTAAAATAAACCGCTATCTATGTGCCCTGTGCAAGGGTGAAGTGTAACCTGCTTAAATAATGGAAAACTAGGGACTCTGTAGATGTGTTCCTGTTTGTTTGTTGTCAGTTTATTTATTTGTTGCTTTTAGTTACTGTTCTTTAAATGTGGATGCATATCTGCCAATAGATGTTGAATGTTGTTAAGGATGGCAAATGTTTGATGCAGGATACGTAATAATCCTAACTGGATCATGCCAATCTGGTTTCACGAGAATTTATTAATGTTTGAATCTGAAAGATGAATTCATTCTGAAGATAAACCAAATCAACTGACGTTAAAGCAGTTTAAAATGTATGGATGACCATATATTGTATAACAAGACAGTGGACCATAGCACACAAAATTAACATAAACAAAGTCAGATGTTTTGGCCATGTGTAAATCTCATAATCGTATTTATTGAGACATCTGACAGAACCAGTCCACCTCTGGAACAAAATTTTAATGTGAATCTAGAGAGCCACGTAACGCCACAGTAAACGTTGGGGGTGGTAGAGTCCATGGCGCCTCCATCAGTTTGTCTCTGATCAGCTGATCCTGCACTGAACTTTATTTCTAATGAGCCTCCCATCTGCTTTCTGCATGTGTCATTGGACTGTTCATAAATGCCTGTTTGTTAATGAGAATGTTGCATAGTTTTGTGTCTCTTAAACGTAGGTCCTCCCTCCTCTCTGCCTCATAAGAACCTGCTGTGCTGGATACTAGTCTCTCCCTCCATGTAGTTGGCTTGGAGTAATCTGCCATTTCTTTTCAAAAGAAAAAAAAACATTTCTGTTTCTTTAATGGAAAATTAACCTCTGTGAGTTTAAGGGAGAAATCTCTGAAAGCCCAATTGAACTGTTCATGTGTAGGCCACTCAAATACACCTGCTTGTTAGCTTGTGTCTTACATCGAGGCCTACGTTTTTAATATAAGCTAATGAATTTCTAAATTTTATAATGTACTTCAATAGAGGTTGCAGTTTGATCCATATGATTTCTTTTTAAGTGAGATGCCATTGTTTGCCTTTTGATATTAATGTCTTGTCAAAGTTGTCAAAGTGTTCTCCCTTAAACGTGTTGTTTGTTTTTTAGAGTGTCATATTTCACATTCCTCCCCGTTACTTAGGGGGCAGTAATAATCAACACTTAGTGAAATCTTCTGTTTATTATCATACACAGATTCTGTTGATTTATGTTTCTGAGTTGTTTGTTTTTTCTTTATTTTTCTCCTCCCCTCCTCATTGCTCATGTCTTGGTTGGCGTTTGGTGGTGTATAACCGTGATTGCGTTACCTTAGCAATAACAATTGGTCGTCTTGGTTACGTTTGTCCTCAAGAGGTGGCACCCATGCTACAGCAGTTTATAAGACCCTGGTGTGTATTATTCAATCTTTTTTTTAATTCATTTTCTCTCCGCTTTCCTCCTATCTTCTTGTCTGTCTCCTAACTGTTGCTCTCTTTTCTCCTCTGTCACTGTCTTCTCTCACTCCTCACTTTCTTCCTCAAAAGAAGTCGTTTCTGTTGTTTTTTTCTTTTGGGTTTTTTCTTTTATGAATCAGTTCGTAATCATTGCCAACCATGTGACTAACCCTGTCCTCTTTTAGGTCCTACTTGTGATTTGATTTGCCTCAGTAGCACCTTCATGTATTATACATTAATTTGTTTAATTTCCATTTTGTGTCATTGTTAATTGTCGCTAACAACCTAAAAGGTGCCTGGGATCAGATTGTCACATGCCTGCTGGTTCAACAAAAGAGAAAGGGAGCAGTCTTTGCTGCAAAAGAGCATTCCCAAATCCCCTTCTCGTTTAGTAGTTCCTCCAGCTGCATGTACCTATCCCAGAATTACACCAAACCTTATATCGTTAATCTTTACAAACAAATTAATTTAATCTCCAAGGTGCTATAGATCACATTGCATACATAATACATTGCTCATAGACAAAGCCTAAGTGAAGTTATTATAAGAGCACAGAAAGTGTGATAAACCTGTGAGTTAAAATGTTTATTTGAAGGTTTGTTTTATTTGAATCTGTTTGATATGAAAGAGATCATTTTCTCCCCACAAGAATGTTTATTTGTAGTATGATGTTTATTTATCAAAATAGATTAAGTATTGATAATAAGAAAAGACCTAAACTGTCTAAGCAAAGTATGCTACATTTGCATTAAGGATGGCAAGTTCACTATTAAGCATTAGACTATATTTTTGTATTTCTCACAAACATATTGATATTCTTGTAGAGCCATAAATATGTGTAGTTTGTTGCGTCATATATACTGACTTTTGTAGTGGCAATTGAGAGTAGATAATACAAGCTTAAATCTATGCGGTGTTATTCTAAAATTGTTTCTTAACGACACCTTTTGATATGTTTGGTGTTAAATGTGGTCGTGCTTGTTCTCAGGTGCACTTCTCTACGAAATATAAGAGACAATGAGGAGAAAGACTCTGCATTCCGAGGCATTTGCACTATGATCAGTGTAAATCCTGGAGGTGTAGTGCAGGTGAGGACCAGCAAATAATGGCAATGGGGTTATTATGTCATCAACTGCTATGTGACTTGAAATTGTTGAAATTCTGTGTTGCCTCAACTCCCTCCTTTTCTCTCTCAGGATTTTATATTCTTCTGTGATGCAGTAGCCTCCTGGGTAAATCCAAAGGATGATCTACGAGACATGTTCTGTAAGGTAAAAACTGAGCATCACTCAATGGTCAGATATCAAGTTATTTTTTGACTAAGACACATTCTCTGTCATTATGTAGAAAAATGTGTATTACCAAAACATATGACCATTGAAAAACTAAAACTTCAACAAAAAAAAGAACATTTAGGAAAAATAAACTAAACTATTGCCCAGCAAATGCTGTCCGACTACAGCTGAAACTAAATTGAGATGGAAACCATATTTAAAATACAATAAAATAAAATAGAAATCAGTTACTAAACTAATGAAAATGGTAAAGCTACAGTAACCCTGTTAGATGCACAAGATCTATTTTGAGAGTCAGCTCTGTTTTAACTTGGTATGAACTTCTGATGGTGTTTGATTTCAGATCCTTCACGGGTTTAAGAACCAGGTGGGAGAGGACAACTGGAGGCGCTTCTCGGATCAGTTCCCCATGCCTCTGAAGGAACGGCTGGCAACCTTTTATGGGGTGTAATTGTTTCCATAGCAATGGGCCTCTTCAGTGGGGTCAGTTTCTTCTGTGTTATCATTTGCTTATCCAGGGAATTAAGGAAATGACTAAATGTAGAAAATAAACTAAAATTGAAACGCTGATTGATTTGATCTGTAGGAACAAGAATGTTGCATTGCTTTATTTAAAAAGTGCTGTATTTTTTGTGTCATAGTCTAATGCCTGCCTGTTTTTCTCCAAACAGGTCATTCACTATGGGAGACAATATAGGGAACCTCTTTTACCCAGGGAACATGTTACCCTTTACTGGGGGGAAGGGTCTGCCAGCTGGGGGGAGGGAAGGGGTGCGGACCCCTCCCCAACCTTGTGGACGGGGTGGGAGGGAGGTGGTAGCCGCAGCACTCTATGCCCCCATGCACAGGCAAGGGGGAAAGGGACTGGAGGAACAACCTTATCATGGGAGGAACATTATTTTAATCATTTCACATCTCAATCATAAATTATAAAATTAAGCAATTTTTTTTTAATGAGATTTGCTCTCATCTGAACCACTGAGAGGAAATTGAAAATGAAAATGACATTGCAAAACTGTAAAGCAGTTGCTATTTAGTTTAAGTTAAATCAGGAGTTTACACTTACAGATAACTTAAAGGTTATTGCAGGAAATAGTCTTCATAGAAGATGTGCATTTTTATCAAATCATGTCAGCCAGTACTCCAGATGAGGTAAATGGCATGTGGCAGTTTGGACTGAATTCTACCAGAGAAGTAGAAGATGGTTCTAAAATCAGGAAATAGCATGGGATGAAGATTATGGTCCAATATAAGATATTTTGTCTTCAAACACAAGAATAGCTTTTAGCTAAGGAATAGCAGCTGATGGTAATAATACATCAAATTGGATCTGACCATGGAGAAGATATTTTGCAATGCTGCATATCACAATAAGAATAACTTGTCATCTTTGTAGTTATCAATCACATAATTTCAGTGATATAAAATGTCTCATGGAATGAAGTGTTCATATTCTTTAGCAGGGCAAAGGCTGTTATTATTTATGTCACTGGACAGCACAAGATTTTGTTTTAGAGCAACTTGTCTGGGAATAGGTAGCATGCTTGCATTAAAGTGGGAAGCTATAGAGCATTAGTGATGTGTGTTGCATTTGATAGCTGTCATTGCCCTGTGATAAGGTTCTTCTGTGACCTTGTAGTTTATCAGTTTAATTTTTCTTTGTCTTCTACCAGAGAATTACAGTGGTCAACTGTAGTGTAGCATGACTGGGTTTACAAACAGAAATTAGGCAATATGTAAGATCTTGGCTGCGACTCTGAGCCCCCAGACACGTGTGGATCAATTTGTAACTTTGGAGTTAATCTCTCAATTTGGTCATGTGCTGTGAATGTGACGTGCTGTGTGTGTAGTACCCCTGGAAAAGGGGAGGGATAAATACAGGACCACAGGTCTGATTCCTCATCAACTGTGTTAATGAACTTTCACAAAAACTTATATTCAGATTCACAGGATTTACATAAATGAGGTTAAAACACAATATATCACTGCATACAATCAGTTTTCATTACTGGGTATTATTAATCAGATATACAAAACCCTGTGCAATAGCACTTGAAAATAGAGTAGAAAATGGCAACCAGTAAACATGAATAGAAAATGGCAAATAGTAAAAATGTATAGAAACCAGCAACCGGTAAAACATTGTACTTCTACACCCGAACACCTTCAACCGTCATAGCCACACACATACAGTACATGCAGCTTGCACACGCACTTGCATGCACACAGACAGGAGGGGCGGTAAGAATGAAGCACACACATGCACGCGCTCACCTCAATCACTCAAATATTTGGCGCGAGCTGTAACGTTAACGTTAGATACAATTGGCTTGCAGTAGCGACATTACTAGTAGTTTACCCTTACAAACAGTCAAATAAAATCAAATAAACAGTTGCAGTCTTAATCAAATATAATTTACAATGGATTTACATTTTCTGAGAACACATTAACGTTAGGAATAAACACACATTTAAACACATTAATATTGATTGAGGCATTCGCTTGTGGTAAAGCTAATGTTAGCGATATGCTAGCTAGTTAGCTTTACACACTCGGTTGCACTATGACCCTCAAAATACCATTAAAACATCGCAAATACCTTCAGCGGTAGTGACATATATATACACACAATAAACAATAGTGAACTGACGTACTGAGACATTTGGTCGTCCTTATCTTCCCAGCGTTGGTGACTCCATAGGTGAAGACCAGAGAGTTTCCCCCTTCAAGAACATCTCTGACCAGGCTCTTCACTGTGCTTCTTCTTCTGGTGTATGTCTTTAGACCTGCATCTCCGTTGAGGCGAGCCAGGCCAACGTGTCATCGTCCAGGTCGATCAAACCACGTTCGCCATTCGGTGGCCGATGTTTGGGGCAACTGGTGATTATATGCTCTACAGTCTGTGTCAGGTCCCCGCACTTGCAGAAGGCACTGTCCGCAAGACCCTACCTCTTCATTGCTACACCGTAGTGTCCGACGCCAGTCCTCAAGCGGTTGAGGGTTGTCCACTGCTTTCAGGGCAGGTCCTGGCCAGGAACGTCCATGGGGTCATCGATGTAGCAGTGCAGCTAGATGGTTCTGCTGACTTCCACTGGTCCCTCCATCTCATCTTGACCCAGGCGGCCTTGGAAGCATCAGCTGGTGCTGTGCGGAGCAGCTCGTGGGCGTGCGTGGCAAAGGGGCGCCGGGA